>QTSX02003808.1:0-106495 GCA_014839935.2 Entomophthora muscae | reverse complement strand
GCATTAGAGAGGTTCTCAAACAACGCAAAGTATGTGAAAAGTATGCACACTTCAAGGTACCCTTAAATCAGTGATGCCAGTGTTGATTACCCAACCATTTGAAGTGTGGGCATTAGACATTGTGAGACCTTTGCCTGGAGATAACAAAAGCAAAAAAATCCATCATTCCAGCCATCAACTATGCAAAAAGATGGCCCATGGCACAAGCCACAAAAAGAACACAAAGGAAATGATGGGTGGCAATTTATTGGCAAGGAAATCATAGCTAAGTTTGAGAAACCTGAACTCCCTGTCACAGACGGAGGAACCAAACTCAAAGCTATTGACACCAGTATCTAATTTGCCAAAAACGGAATAAAACACACCATAGCCAGCCCCTATCATCCACAAGCTAATGAGAGAGTGGAAAAATTAAACAGAGCTCTTGTAGAAGCACCCAGTAAATTATCTATCAACAACCCACAGCTCTGGACTGGCATGCTCCCTACAGCTTTAATGGTATATCAAACATGAGTCAATTGCAATACAGGCACAAGCCCACCATTGTCAGTACCAAAAAAGGATCACAATTATCTTTAACTAAGAAGAGACCAAGTTACAAGGACTCCAGTATACAACATGCCAGAAAAGACCAAGAGACAAAAGAAGAAGGAAAGAGTATAGAGAGGAGAAAACCAATCCAACAGGAACAATTCCAAGTTGGAGACAAGATTTGGATTGTCAACCATGATTTGCACAAGTTGGAACCAGGACTAAGAGGACAAGAGTTGTCATGGAGGTCAAATCCAACAATACCTAACTCATCAAAGAGATTGGTGCTCACACTGGTTTGAAATTTATGCACCATGATTGACTCTGCCTATGCAAGGCAAAAACTGCACAGCACAATTCATGGCTACCATCTCCAACACAAAACTGAATCAATACCAAGCCTGAATCCCTGGCACTCTCAAGAAAATTCCCAGAGCTCTGCTTTCTGGTATCCATGGGAAGATGTCACAACATGTCATGAATGACATTTCAATACTTATATTGAAAGCCTGGGAATTGAACCCTGGGTCTCAGAAAAAGCCTTGTGATGACCAGAGTAGACAAAAGCCCGCCAGACTGCCAGTTGGGCCATTTCCTGGACTGCCAGAGATGTCTTTCCCTATCCAGGAGTAACAGGAACCTGCCAGCCTGCCAAGTGGAAAGACTGAAAGTTTGAAGTTCACATTGAAAACCCCGTAATTAAACCCTGACCCTCCAAAGGCTACTCGAGTCAGCTAAAGTGGACAGGAACCCACCAACTTGTTAAGCTGTACACCTGAGTTGTTGGATTACTACAAGACCTGTCAGACTCTTAAAAATGATTTCCCAAATGGATATCAGCTTGCTATTAATTGTGTGACACCAAAGGCCCGTACCTATGCTGAGGTTGTAGCTTGCCTAAAGGAGGTTACAACAAGGCCTCCTGTCAGTCCTGCCAATGATCACCAGCTACTGCTAGCCTCCAGTCCAGAATGGGTAATACAATTTGACTGCTCAGGTGATGTGGTGAACAGTAGCGGTGAAACAAAGCATCACCACTTTTGTTCATCAGAGAAAGCACAACTAGGATCTGCCGCCCACAAAACCAGAAGCCAAGGACTGAGCCCTGCCAGTGAACTGCCCACAGACCTGAAGTCTGCAAAAAGCAAAGAAGTGAAACTACCTGGTATAAAAACCCTGGCAGTATGATGATGACCATATTGTCATTTTTGATAATAAAGTTTTATGAACCTTTGGATTGAAAAAATCTTACCTAGTCTTAGTGATTTTCCATCTTAACTCTGGCCAAGTAGACAATCAGGCAACCACCCCCTCCAGAGATCAACCTGCCAACCCTTCTCAGGCACTTAAATGTCTCCCTGGAGCACCCTTTGGACCAGTGCATTTCACCAAATACCCCCCAAGCCCCGCCCACTCTGAGTTCAAATTAGAGAACATCCTGATTGCTGATCCCTTAGCAAGGACTAAAGGAACCAAATATATAGAACACAAAGGAAAGAGATATGTGAAGCCGCCAAGATTGTTTAAAGACAATTACAATTATCTGCCTGCCTACTTTATCCCCATGACTCCGCCCTTAACGCCACAACCCGACCACCCCATGGAACCTACCACTGCTGCTGGGACCACGTTTACTCGACTGTTTGGAGTACTATACATTATCTTGACAGGATTGGTGGACACCATGGTGCCCAACTGTAGCCCCTGGTCTTTGCTTGGGCAATCTGTATCCTATATTATCAAGTTAGCACCCATCTTATGGTAGACATTACCCACTGGCCCGGCTGTACTCTGTCCTGAGTCAACCAATGCCTCTATCTATGCCTGGCTTTCTGACACAGCATCTATGATTACTCTCTCTTGGGAAATTACTCAGGAAAGCAATTTCCCAATTAATCATTAAGTTGATGGCACTCTTATCAGCTGCCCATCTCATATGGGGATCAAACCTTTTGAGTTCTAAATAGAACATTACTTGGATAAGCTTTATGACTACCATGATGTACATGGAGAGCATGTGGCTTCTCATGATACTATATAATACTTTAAATTTATATCAATAAATTATTGTTCTCTACTTGATTCTCCCCTTTATTTTGTTTTATATACTTCTCAGAAGTATATAATCAACACTAGTTGTGACTATTTAATATAATCAACAACTTTTGACTGATAATCTATAGGGGTTTGTACTCAGAACAGCTAACTCTGGTTGTACATCAACCCATTTGAACTTAAGTGGCTGGTTCTATTTAGTTTCCCCAGATCTCTTGCCAACAGCTGATGGCCAGAACGATCCTTTATGATCCATGCTCCTGATGATGGATCCTTTTTAGATGGCTGGGTCCCATGCTTGGGTACATCCTGCTTCAAAACATAACTGAGTTATTTTTTGGTGGATCAAGTTACTGTAGTGCTTATTTTATGGGTTGAGCTCCAACCTACTGTAGCAGGGTGTGTTTTGTCACCGAATTCCATGGTTCACATATCTACACAAAAGACGACTGAGACTATTTTTTATTTATATTTTTTATGTATCTTGATTATGTTCTTTTGTAGTCAGATGTTTGTTGCCATGTTGATCTATTTTGCTAGTTAACGTGTAAAATATTTGTTATCAGAGTGTGTATTTTACACTGGGACTTGGAATTGGTAAAAGTTCGAGTTCATCTTGTTTCCAGATGGCTTGGTTTTGTTTATCCTCACAGCTTTGAAAACTGCTGTGATGGCTTGGGGGTTGAGATATTATCTTATATGTTGATTAGGTTTAAATGTGCTTTGTAAGCTGCATTAAAGCTGAAATCTGATCTGGCAAATGATACATACTTATTTGGTCTATGGCATAAATTTAAGAAGATTCCAGTCAAAGGTTGTGCTACAAGAGTAAAATCAAGCCCATCCGAGGAAAGATCCTGGGGTTAAAATTGATCCTCAGATGTGGTGATTTTGAATTAACTTGATTTAAATTCTACACTTCAAGAGCCCTAGCCTAGAAAGAACTTGAAGTAATTGTCATAGAATGAAAAATGCTTGAAGGTTATCAATATTTAAAACCAATTCCTGCAACAGAAATTAAACGATGGACTCAAAATTTTAATTTTGGATCAGAATAGACAACAAACGAGTAATGAACTATGATTGAGGAGACTTTAAAGAGCTTGTCGTTATGTCCATTGCTTGTAGCATTCCATTATGCAAGGACAAATGGCATTACTCGGTCTTTTTCAAAGAGACATATTCATTGGACATGTTAGTCTCAGGAACTTCCAGGTTATTGCCGTTCTTTTTGGGCAAAGGGTCTAACTTTGTGAAGGGCAGAAGGTTTGAAAGGTCGCCGAAACTAGCACTTCTAGAGGGACCGCGTGAAAGATTAGGAGTAGTACTCGAAGAAAAGTCAAAGAACTTCTCGCCAACAAAGTCTAAAGGCGACATGATCCAGTTTAGCGCAGACTGGGAACTTGGCGTTAGGGGCGGCATGGATGGTGAGTTCCAAGGGACTTCCTCATCCTCTTGATCGAAATCAGGATAGAGCTGAGGTCCAAGCTCGCGAATCAACTCGGTGATCTTTTTGGAAAGACTTTCGCGCTCGGCAACAATATCTCGAACAGAAGGGCTCCCAATAAGAGTCAAGAGGAGATGCCATAAAGATCTAATAGTCAGACAAGTCATACTCAAGCTTACCTAGAATTGTCATAACAACGGTCTCCAAAAATTAGGCAGTAGTACGACATGATTGGGATGGAAAAGAAAGTCATAAAAGGAGACGCAACCCTTAGCCACAGAGGAAGCCCAGCTTTGGAAGCCAGGATAGCGACACCGATAGCGTAGCTCAAGTAAGTGGCTGGTCCAACGCCAAGAGCAATGACTAGCTTCCAACTTGAAACCACGTCGCGAGCTGAAATCTTCACTGTAGAAGTGGCAAGTGCTTCTGCACGCTTACGACGACTAACAATCTCGGCGGCGGCAATGATTGGGAAATTAAGAATGAAACTATATATCAGCTAAATTAAAGAACTAGCTTACGCAGGCAAAGTTAGAATCCCATATGCTGCTGAATTAGCCAGTCGAACTGCTAGCTTCCGGAGTGCCTCTTGCTTGCTAAACACAGTGGACTTGACTTCGTGATCACGAATACCCAAGTTACGCAGGTTGGCGTTGTACTCAAACACACGTCTACGCAGTTCGACAACGCGGGGCTCATCCTTGAAGTGAAGATAGCCTGCGACTAGTAGGCGGTTGAATTTAACAGCTTGCCCCAAGTTGGCCTTGGGATGGGGAGACTGGTATAATCGACGAGCTGCCTGGACAACCATAAGAGTCTCATAGTCGGGTGTTGTAACGGTGACAGATTTGAGGGCATCTGATACCATTCCCAAAAGTTTTCCGCATGCATTTCTTTTATTTTCACCGCCCTGGGCAAACTGTTCGACAATTTCCCTTGGGACTGAGAAAGGGCTTCCATAGTCTATCACCGCTCGGGATCGAAAGAGATCAGGATGGAAATAGTTCATGCCTAGGTATCGCTGTTAATATATCCTTAAGAACACTCCTTACCCACAGGAACAATCTTAACGTCCAAGTCAGGGTTCTCTGCCATAGCACCCAGTGCCATCACTGCAATACCAGCTACAATATCAGTATTGCTCAAGAGTAAGTTACCTTTGAGTGGCAATAAATCCGAACGATCATGTGAACCCCCCCTCAGGAAAAATCCCAACGCATTCACCTTTATAAAGAGTTTTGTGAACCTCAGTGTAGACCTGAGATTGATCGAAATGGGGTACGCATTTAAAAGATACTCCCTCCTCTCGGGAAAGCTGTTCAATCGCCCCCAAGGATTTGATTTCTCTTTTGATGATAATCTCCGTATCCGAGACAATTTTGGCCACTTCCGAGCCGCCAGTGTCTTTTGGAAGGGCAATCATCATACCGGGCTTGAGTTGTTTAGTAAAATGAGTTCCAATCCCAGTAATTCTTGTCGGCTCTCGGTATCGATCTAGGACCTTAAGCTTTCCTTTGCCCTTAAAAGCATAATCCTGTGCCCTTGATACGGGGACTGCGATGAAATAACAATTAGAGAAAGATAAACGATCGACTCCAAAGTATAGATAAATGGCTTACTTGAGCGAAGCCCTCTTGCTAAAATTCCAACGATGAGCTTCTCATATGACTTTTTAGCACAAAGGTACAGGATCCGACGATGACAGTGTCGATTAAGAACTAAAGGGTCGAAAAAATTGATTGCAATGAGGAGCAGCCACAAAAAATACAGGACCAGTCTCGGGGGTCTTGTGTAATCCACGAGTTTGCACTTCACGGAAAAAGACATCCACAACTGCGGACAGGAACCACGTCCATGCGTCGTAGAAAATGTACTCCCTATTTGACATACTTACGGCGCGAAGGATGCGAGCTATAGTATTCCTAACTATTTCTAAAGCCATGGCTATCAGCTATATCAGTCTGCTATCTCCAGCGCACACCAGTGATAAGTGAATCCCTTTGTTATCTAAATTCATTACTTCAAAAATTCACTTTTAAAGCTTTAATTCACTTGGACTAACCGAAAGTGGAATTATTATTTCATATCTCAGCTGCTAAGTACTTAAACTTGATAAACTCAATCTCGTTTTCTTTTAAATCGCCTGCCCCGCGTGACATCCAATCACAAGTGTATAATGAACGCCACTTAGTACAGCTTTAAGCATGGTAGGGGATCTTGAAGCTTTATCATTGGAACGTTTAACGTCAGGCTTTGATTGGCTTTGAGTTAAATATTTTACAGGTTCAGCAGAACAAAATCAAGACTGCGATTTGCGTTGCTGGTCTAAAATTCCACGTCACAGCAGTTTCAAATAAATGCATCCCAAGCCAGCCAGCGCTCGAATCAACCCCCACCTTTTTGGATTAGAATTTAAATGATTTGCATTAGGTCCAGTTATCAAAATCAGCAAAATAAATCGATCCCTGCTCCAAGTAAGGTCCCCTGAAATATTTATCCAAAAAATAGCCAACCCGATGTAGAAATCCCCATTGACGTGCAATAAATGGTTTTCAAAATATATTTTCGGCTTAGCTAACCATATCCCTCTTTAAAATTATGTACGTACCTTGTACAACAGCAAGAGATCCCCAAGTTCTAAACAAACTCAATAATATCTAAACCTATTTATCGAATCCCAGTAAAAACTTAAACCCAAATATTTTTATCGAGCAACTAAGAAATTCTGTAGACCTTCAGGGTACTTCTTCACCGCATCGAAAAGGATATACAGCAGCTTCCAAAAAATGTTGAGAAAACCAAAAATCTTCTGATGACCAGAAAGCAGTGGTACCACTCAAAAAGATCCATACACTAGTTTTATCACCCATTGAGATAAACAGATCAGCTCAGCTTAAACCGAGATAGAATAGACTCCAAATCTACTGTGATCTGTTAGGAATCCCTTGGCTTTCAATCCCGTTTTAAGCCGAGTTGATTTCTGTCATGGCGAAGTAGAGTAGGGCTGTGGCGGATCTGAACCAATGGCTTGTTTATAAAAAAAGCAGCCATCTGTCTCAGATCAGGAAACGATTCTGGAAACCCGTCTTGGCTACAATTCTTCCAGAACTGTAGCCATACAACATATGTAGACAGATGCTTTTTTGGGATTATTTTTTAAATAATTTTTTTTCAAATTTTAAAATAAAGAATAAAAATTTGAATTCAATTTTTAAGCCAAAAATTTATTTAAAATGTATATAAAAATCTGGCTCATCAGAAAACAGAAAGCCGCCTACAACCATTTTTTTAAAAAAATTGGTTTCCCCTGACCTAGGGGAAACCAAAATCATGACAGCTTGGATGTGTTGATCACGGCATTTGCCACAATTGGCACGTTTTTAATCCGCTGCAGCCCTAAAGTAGAGTGAGAGCTCATTGTAATCAATCAAATGGGGGATATACACCCAAATAAGGATGTCTGCCAGGGATCTAGTCTTGGGAAGCCAGCCCATCAGTTTGGGGATCACTTGGGCTGGGTTTTTGCAAGTAAAGCCCATCACAAGATAGGGCTAACATAAAGAGGTAGGAAAAGTACTTCCCCACCCAGGACTACGGGCCGGCAGCCGGGATTATAGTGTCAATCACCCCTGTGAGAGTGATGTGCACAATCCCAAATAGCTTGCCAGTATAGTCAGTTGGGAGGTCAGGTGAGGAGGAAGACATAGGCTTGGGGGTCACAGGCAGTTCCATGTGGAGTTTGTAAGCAGGAAGATAGTTGAACTTTCTTCTAAACAATTTGGGTGTTGAGAATATCCAGGGGCCTTGACAATTGTATCTAACTGTGAAATGTATGCAGGCCAAGGGATCTAGTTTAAGGATTTTTCAGGATTTAATCCTTACATTCAGGTTTCAGAGAGTACTCTGTGAAGTGAATGGGGCCAAATTAAACACCTGGAGGACAAAAATCTGCGGGCAGAGGGGCAGGAGGGCCAGATAATCTTGTACTTATTTGATAGATGGCAAAGACAAAATAAGGCAGTAGCTGTGTAAGCCAAAATAACATAACCTTTATTCAAAAATGGCAATAAGTTTGAAGCATGGGGTCCTTCAGTCTATATAGCACCCCACTTTCAAACTTAATATTTTCTATGGGGGGTTTATCAGGGCATTGGGGAAAGTGGGCCTGGGAGATCTGGGTGCTTGGGTTCAAAGGTGGCAAAATGGCACCCAGGCCAGGAGTTCTTTCATTGATCAGAGATCTCAAATTTGCTACTTAATTATCTTGTTCTAGAGTTGTGGTGTAAGTTCTGAAGACTTGGGGTAGATTATTGTAAACTAAGGCCTTTAAACCAAGAATATTTATATTTGTTAAGTATAAAAAAGTAGGCAAGGTTTGCAACAATAACTGCACCAAGGCTCCTAAAAGCTTATAGGAAGTGAAGTAGGGACTAAGGAGATTTATTAAACCTAAGAAAATAAAATAAAATAAAGACCAGTCTTAATGACAGAAGGTTTGGTTAAAAAATCAATCTCTAAGTCTGGGAAGTGATCAGCACTAGCTGGGGAATTGAAACTGTCAACAATTAAAGTGTGAGTACCACTATAGAAATTGCCTAATTGATGGAAGATATGGTCAAATGGAATCATAAAATTAAACTGGGAAAGATACAAGATAAAAATTCAAAGAAAAAACCCAAGCCAGAAACCTAACAAGTACCTTTTGGGGTGCAAGTCAAACAATCTCAACTTAATTTGAGACTGAGTTAAACTCAGGATTTTATTTAAACATGAGTTTTGAGGTGCTGTAATGGGGGAAATGTGTTTAACCATAAGTAGTTAGGTATGCTTCTGTTGGTCAGAAAACAAGCACATTATTGAGAGACCTTCTTAACTTGAAAAAGTTAGTTAGAAGGTAAAGGAGAGAGAGAACAGATAAGCAGTTGATTATTTGGCTAAGCCAAAAGATGAGCAAAGACAGCAGAAGAGCGGGAAAAACTTGGCCCAAAGTGTTGGGGTAAGCAAGCAGAAGGCAAAAGATAATTAAGTTTGGACTTATTTTAAACTGACTTAGCAATAGGTAACCTTGTTTGAGAATTGTTCAAGTGTAAAGGTAAGTTTAAAATTTAAAACTAACTGTTAATAGGTTAATTTAAAACCGTAAAGATGATGAAGTGGAGGGAAGTAAACTGAAAGTGGATAGGATAACTGTAGGGTCAAAAAGGTAAGAATAAAATTGATATTCTAGAATTAATACTAACAGCATAAAGTAATAAAAATGATAATCCTGACATGTGGTCATGGGGTTGGGCCGCAGGCCCGTGACTTCTTCCAGGGATGGCTCTTGCTTAGCCACCAGTGTAGACTTCAAGCTCATGAAGCTAATGGTTGGGATTTTATTGCCTCCATTAGGCACCTTGATTACTCCTCCATTTGGTACAATGATTCCTTTGGTTTGGATTGCTTCAACATTTGGCCCATCATTCCTGGCCTCAGCTTGCAGGGTCTTGACCCCAGGAAAACATAGGCAGGCAGCCCCTTAGTCCCCAGGCCTGCAGGAATTCAGGGTCAGGGTTCAAATCCCGCTCTTGGGCCCAGGGTTTAAATCCTGTTCTTGGGCCCAGGTTTCAAGGGTAAAAGAATTGCCAATCCTGACAATGTAATTACCAATGAGGAGACAGTGCATATTTACTCTGAAATGATAACTTTTAAAAAATAAATATGAGAAAGTGCAGCAATGATAATGCACAGGTACAAGAGAAAGACTTTAACTTGACTCACAGTCAGGGAATTGGCTGTATAGATAGGTTCACACTCAAATTTGAAAATTTATGGAATCATTTCATCAGGAGGAGGAAGAATTTCAGAAGATTGGAGTGGCAAAATGCAGACTCTAATAATCTTGTTATTAAAATTAGATGGGAAGATATTTAAATAAATAAAAACATGAGGCAAGATATTTATTTGGAAAGAAATATCAAACTATTGTAGTTTGTTGGGAATAATGTTACTTAAAGCTACTGGGTGCATCTTGATAAGGTGGCCTCCTTGTGTTTGTGTAAGAGAGGGGGCTAGACTAAAAAGTCTGGATCCCATCCTATTGGAACCAACCACCAGAATGCCATTCAGTGCAGGACTGGAATGGCCACTTGAAGAGAACTCCCAAAAGAGGCTGGCTGAGAAAAGGGAGGAAAATAGACGTCCAAGGTCATAACCAAAGCACCACTAAGCAACCACAGAGAACAATCCCAGGTGAGAGGGATATCTGGACCCACAGGAGAAACTTGGTGCAAGGAGAGGAAGGAGTGACTTGGGACTGTTGTAAGTTTGGTGTTGTGTGAGTCCAAAAAAGGGGATTCATCAGTCCCTGACTTGGGAAAGTATGAGAGGTCCTCAGGATAAGGACCTATCCAAGACAACTGGACAAGTGTGGTAAGGATAATGGGAACTTGAGTCAAATTAAAGAAGGTATTGGGGGAGAAGACCAGGGTTGGGAACAGAATTTTGAGCAGCCAAGGAAAGTCTATTCCAAATACCTGGGGGTGTGGTCCAGAACAACAGGAGGATGGGTATCATAGTCACCATAATTGCCTTATATAAAAGAGACAAAATTTTTTCAGAAGAAGTTTTAACCCAAAATTCTGGGCAGAAAGACTGCAAGTGCTAGGATGCTTCCAAGGGTTTGAACCAAGTTTGGATCCTCTTGGATCAAATCTCAACAAAACATGGGCAGGCAGACCAGAGGAAAGCAGTAGTATGGACAACGGCAGGAGTCAGGACAATAAACTTTGTTTATTTAATAAAACTTCAAAAGTACAAATAAATTTGCAAAATCAGGAGTTTTATTTGGTAATTGGGATTGGTAAGCAAGGGACCTGACAGCCCTTGATTACATTATATTCATAGAAGGGGTAATAGTGCTGGGAGTTTAAAGGAGGAGGCTTTGAGAAGCAACAAAGGGGGAGCCAGTTAAAAGTAACGGCCTAATCTTTCATGATCTGGGCCCAAGAAAATAGGAGCAGCAGACCTTAGTGTAAGGAACAGCCCCCTGGTTGGCTAAGTGCATTCCAGGGACTCAGGGTCAACATTAACCCTAATGTCTGCCTTTAAAGTCACACTGGGATGACTCCAGAACCATTCATCTCAGGCCAAGGGACTCCTGGGCCAGAGGAATTGCTTGACTGGGATTCCACTAATTGTGGGATTTTATTCCCAAATTTCATGGGCTCTGATTTAGCCAAACCCTGTAAAATTTGGCCTGCATTTTCCTGTTGTCCTGCTAATTATTTCAATACAGTACACCACCAAGAAAGCAAACAATCCAGCTGGATTAAAGTCTCCTCTGTAGTTAGAGGGAACTCCAGAAAAGGGGAAGAAGTTTTGGCTGTAAAAGCCAGCACAAAACACTTTTCTACAGTGTGGGCCAAGTCCTCCAGGTTTTGAAGAGGCTTTTCTTGAACGCTGCCTGCCTTTTTTGATGGTCTGGGGAATATATTGCTGTCCAGAGCTAATGATGGGCCTTAGAACTTTACATTTTGGTATTTGAAAAACTTACCAATACCAGCAATAATAGTTCTGTAAGCTATTGCCTGGCTTCCTAGGAGTTCAGGGGTTGATATCCCTGTAGTCAAAGCTGTTAAATTTTAGAACAGGGCATCCCCACTCCACTTGAACTCAGTTTTCCTTACAAACACCCACTTGTGATCAATCATTTGATTTAAAACTACAATTTTCTCAAGAAGGTGGAGCTTCAGAGCTTGATTTTCTAAATGACAGCGCTTTGGCCTATCACACTCAAAAAACTATATTTTGATACAATTTTTTTATCTTGACATTCTATAAAGCTACTGTTTTGTCTATTTAGGGCATTTCAAAGAAAATAGCAGAAATATTAAAAGGAACTTAACAAACCAATCATCTATAATATCACACATAAAGACATCAGTTGGATCAGCAGGACTGGCCCCAGAAAGGTGTTTGACTCAATCAAAAAATTCATAACTTGACTCAGGCTGCCAAAGGCTCACAGCCAAAATATACCAAACAATCTTTTTGGCTGAGACCTCATGGCTGATAGACACAGAATACATAGAATAATCTATTTGTTTCAAAATATTGCCCCTGCCAAGAAGACTTTTCTCCAATTGAAATATTTATCTTAAGCCATATAGTTATTTTATTCTAAATAAATTCATCATCTAATTTGGTATATATCCTCATCCTTTATAACTGTTCTAAAATAAACAGCTGTAATATTTTTGGTTCAGGTAGGTTTATTTATCATAATTTCCTGTATGAAGAATTCCTAACCTCATTGACACATGCTGCACAATAAAAACACATGAGAGTATCATGGTAGGCATCCTAAAAGATTGAATACCCTACAAATTTAGTTCTTTTATCTCTAAAGGACATTTAGTCTACCAAGAAATAGTAAAACATTAGCTAACTTCAACAATATTTCTATATAAGGCTTCTTTCAGATACCCAAAGTAACCACCCATAAACACATGAAACAGATCAGAACCATATGCTGGTACACATATCTCAAAGAATATTCTTTTTTACCATAGAATACTCCCAGGCTCTAAAAACAAGAACATTGTTAGCTGAATGCAGTCCAATGGAATTAATTTCTGTAGATGAAGTACCCTAAACCTTTCTAGGCTAATAAGTCTTCATTAGATTTATCCACAACACAGGGATTATTGTTGCAACTGAATCATTATTGTTCAGTGTTTGGGATTGGGAAAAACAGCAGTGCAAGAAGTGAATTAGATTATTTTATAAATATATGCTCTTTATTGATAAATATGAGGATTCATAAACTGCAGGAAAGAAATATTGGGTCACAGGGAGGAAGTGTATGTGAAAATAATCCAAATATGAGTCAGAAGTGTTCTGAATAAGGATTTTTGTACAATAGTTTTAAAAGCTATGACAACAAGCAAAAATTCTTCAGATTTAAACAAAATGAACTCAGATTTAAGCAAGCCCCAAGTTGGTTAAGATTCATGGTTCAAATAATCTAAGTATTTTTGGTGAACTGGAAAAATGTCAAACAATAGAAAAAATATCACTAGCACTAGAACCAAAATCATATCAAACATCAAATAGTGTATTTTGAACTACAAAAAATGACCTAGCACATCAATTGAAATGAATTGATACTGTTCTATAATATATTATAATAATATCAAAATTAATTTTATGCACCAACAGAAGGACTAAAATGAAATGAAATTGAGCAACCTAGAAGCAAGATTTCACATACACAAAACAAAATAAATTCACACAAGATGTGTAGTATGTGCAGCCTAAAATAGAACCTTAACATTTTATCAGCCAATCAACAGCCATCTAATTTAGGAACATAGGCATTTGATTTATTTTCATGGCTCCTCATTAGTGTATAATGGGTTCAAGAACTTTTCAAATCTGGACTTGTGATTACAATAAAACTAAAGTCATAAAATTTTAAAGGTTCTACTTTTAGTAATTTTTTTCTAGGTTTTATTTTAAATGGTTTTTACTAGAAATTTTTTGACAGCACCAGCAAACAAGCCAGCAGCAGACAAGAAAGCTTTCTTGAAGGTGAGGCTCAGAACTTGGAGGCCCCCATTTACACCCAGGTCTTTGATGTGGGTAACAAGGAAGCTGACCTATACCTGACCCATATGGCTTTGACTTGTTCAGTAGTCACCTAGCATCCAGCTCCTCCTGCCCCTTTTCCCAACCCTGTTCAAGGCACCAACTAACTAGCCAATAAGAATGACAGCCCTGGTTCAGAACAACTGCCCACCAACATCCAACTTGTTCTCCTTACAACCAAACAGGCTACAGCTTCTGCGGCCCAGCGCCCTAAGTGCCAAATAATTACTGTTCAAATTCTCCAAAAAATTGTTGCTCTCAATCAGCGCAGCCTGACCTGAGACCAGATTACCACCTAATTAAAATCTACGCAAGTCACTGTCATGCGGGAATTCAATAGATTGATGAACAAGGGGAATTTACTTTGGAAGTCCAAGAAGCAGAAGAAAACACCCAAGTTCCAGATCAACAAATCATACCCAATTGAAGATGCATTTATTGGAGCAATATTGGTTAGGAGTATATGGCCACTCAAATGCAAGCTGGATGATCAGAATGGAGCTCCTTGCATCTGCATAGCTGCAAGATTTAGGCCACAGCATAAAATGACATTGGGTAGAGAGATGGTCCCATTCTTTCTATAAATGAGCACAGCCCAGATCCCTTCTAGGTATTTTAAGGGTTAATCATCAGCCTTGTTACAGCAGATCCCTCATAAATAGACACAGACTCCAATCTAGGATCCTTATGTAGACATAAGGATCCATCCTCTTGGTAAGGAACAGGTTCTCTCCCTTGTATTGGCTGTAAAGCATCCTCCAAATATGATACCCATATATATTTCTGTTGCAACTGAGTCTTCCACCTTGCCTGCTAACATATCTTACAATACACAGGGGTGCTCAAAGAGCTGCCCCTTGACGTATCTAACGGCATGGATCAATATGATGGCAATATTGAACTACAGACATTTACTCCTAATTAAGAGTGTTGCCAATTTGACCTGCTGATCCCTGCACAAGTTATTCCTTGGCTCAAAACCTTACATCAAACATGCCACTATGCCACCCCCTGTGGCCCGGTGGCTTTCCCCACACATTATATTAGCCACAATGTTCTACAATAGCCAACACCTTATTCTTATTATTCCTGTCCTTTCTATTGGACTGTTGTCTTCCACAAATCAAATACTGAATTCTCATTGTTTCAGTTGCAACATTTCTAATAATACCTCTTAAATAAAAAGGCTCAAGGGACTCTCCTGGCTTTCAATAGCAAGTTTGGGGTCTCTGAAACCTACTGAGAGGCACAGTTGTCTCATTATACCAGATGACTGTCTCCCAGAGGAATATAGGGTAGTTGATATATTGCAAGCAAAGGACAATATTTTACCCATAATTTCTGGCTATATAGAGGGGTTATTGTTGCAATGTGCTAGTATAGTCTGTGATCATTCAGTCCTATACAGTAGTTTTAAAAGCTATGGCAAAAACCAAAAATACCTCAGATTTAAATAAAATGATTTCAGATTTAAGCAAAATCCAACTTTCAGGTTAAAATATACACTCTGTTATCAGGGTTTATTGGCGTCAATGGGCAAAATGAGTCAACACAGCAACAAGGGGCTCATGCACAAAGAAAAACTATTCAAAATACATTCTGAAATACATTGATTCACAAACAAAATAGTGTGAGTTGACTTTTGGTGTACATATGTTTACTATGTGAATTGGTGACAAAATACACCCAAGCAAGGTGAGTCAAAACTCAAACCAAAAACAAAACACAATAGCAACTCACTATGTAAACAAAATCACTCACTCAGTGTGTGCAATGGATTGTAATCAAGAATGATACCAATGTATCTAAAATAAGACACAAGATCTGAAACATAAGTTTTAAAAATATTGTGTTGGGTGTTTGAATTTGGCAGTAAAATCTAGGAAAATGGGTGGATTATTTCAGGTATTCTAAAATGGGCGTTGTAAACCAGAAACAACTAATTAAGAAATAAAAAATCTATAATTGGGATATTGGGTGAGAAAAATATTAATTAAATATCCATATTTAGATAAAGGCAAAAATTAAAAATAGGGAGTAACTTAATTGAAATTTATTTAATATTTTATTAAATTCTCAAAATGGAAGGAACACAGCAACAAAGTACCAATGCACCCATTGTGCACCACGGCTGCGGTTGCCCCTGCGGGTCAAAGAATAGAGTTAGTGCAACCCAAGTGCCTACTCAAGGAGGAGACAGGAGAGGAGAGTTCCATAGTGATGCTGCACTGACACAGGTGGTTCAAGGAGCACAAGCTTCTAGGGTGAAGAGCATCAAACCTTGGGTCCCCAAGCTGACCTAGAAGTCCACCAAGGTCATCACCACAAAGAAAGTTAGAAACAAGGAGGTGGAACTTACTTTGTATGTGTTTGACGTTGTGTACTGGCAAGAGTTGGTCCCGTCAGCCATGCTGGAGAAGGTGAAGTCTGTACTTGATACTAGCTACAAGCCCTACATCATTGATGGCAATCAGGAAGAGTACAAGGAACCTGAGTTCTTCAGAACTGATGAGGGGCAGTTAGTATTGAAGAAAGTTGCTGCGTTTTAAACCAAGGTGCCTATGCCCTGTGTTGTGCCTAATGCCAACAAGTCAGCCCCTGCCGCTAAAAAGCCCGCTCATAAGTGCATCCCTGACATTAAACGCATCATCCTGCTTAAGCTAATGCGTGAATTGGGCAATTACAAGGCGGCCACAGCCCTTGTTGGAGTGGATCCCAAGTACACCTCCAAGACCTTCAACAAGTTCATTAACACGGGTCAAGTCCTTGCCGCAGAGAAATCCATGTGTATTTCCACCATGCTCACCAAGGAGCACAAATGGGCAATCTGCCAGTGGATCACCCAGGACTGCCATCTTGAACTGGCAAATATACAGGTGCTGGTCAAGTCCACTTTTGGAGTTGAGGCAATCATTTCCTTTTACTACCATCTGCTGAAGAAGATGTGCTTTTCCTGGAAAAAGCTTGGGGTATCTCTGTACAATTGAAATAGCCCAACCAACATTGAGACCTGGAAAAACTACATAGAGGTGTACACTGCCCTCAAAGCCAAGGGAATGGTCAAATTTCACTATATTGACAAATCAGCATTTGCCTTGTCTATGTGCAATGCATATGGCTATGTCCCCAAAGGCTCAAATGATGGGATGGCTTGGTGTGCTGCAGTCTGCGCCACAGCCTATTTAATGGTGGCTCTCCTCAGTCCAAAGGGGGTTGAGCTATACCAAATGATTTTGGGATCTCACAATAGCCAGACCTTCCTATCATTTCTCCAATTGGTCCAGGAGCACCTGAGGCGCACAAGCCCTGGCTTCACCTATGTCATTGTATTGAACAACATTGGTCTCCACAAAGTGGCTGATATTCTTGAGGAATTCCCAATGATTGACACCAGCATTGCTGTGGGCCCCCAGCAATTGGCCATGGCTTATACACGCCTTCTCTTCCTCCCAGCCTATTTGCCCTTCCTAAATCCCATTGAGGAAGTTTTTGGGTGGCTCAAGTAAGTTGTCAAGCGAGGAACCCCAACTGGGACCAAAGACCTGTTTAATTTGCTTCAGGCTGGGATCCACATCCTCCCAGCTGAGACAGTGACCAAATTCTATGGCCATGCTGATTTGTTTATCCCTGCTTGCCTTGCCAAACAGCCAATCAATTAAAGGCTTAGCTTGTCTCCTTTTTTATATTCTCTAATTTACTATTCAAGATTTATTAATTATCATTTTATATTTAGATGTTTCCAAGCTTTCAATCACATTCAGCAGGACCATCAATGAAGGTTAGTAATTTATTTATAATCATTTTTTATTGTGTCATCTAAGGGTATCCCAAACTCTTAATACTGGATTACACAAACAAACTAGTATCACTTTTGGCAAATAAATATAAAAATTAAATTAAAAAAGTTAAATGTAACATGTACAAATTAGAAGTAGATTTTATTGACATATATTACTATGCTTCTATTAAGACCTTCTCTAGGATATATTTTGCAAATCTTGTTTGCTAAAATAAGAATTAGAAAATTTTATTATAATAAAAATAATATAATTGTGAATGAAATTTATTGGAAGAGAGAATTTATTAAGAACGCCTGTAGTGAGTTCTTCTGTATATACCCACCCTGCAATGGAGGTGGTACACAACCTCCACTGCCTTACCGTGGACAGTGGATACACCCTGGTTAAAATAATCCCGCCTGCTGGTGAATGGGAGTAGGGTCAGGTGTAAATGGAGGAGCAGCTTCTCTGGTGGGGCTGCAAACCCGTAGATATTGGCCAGGAACAGGGTGTCCTGGATGACGTGATCCACTGAGTCATACCCAGGGGGACCTTCTTCCCGTCCAGGGCAAGCCTGGCCTTGTTGATTCCTAGGAGGACCCCGTCAAGATCCTCCACGCTGGCACCCATTCCAAAGTAGAAAAGATACCCAAGGTAAATCACCAAATGAAGCCTTTGCCCAGAAAAGGCTTCTGTAAACTCGCATAATTTATTGAAAACCACACTGATCCTCTTTTCATTCTTGGTCTTTGCAAAGGTCAGCTCCATGGCTGCAAGGACCCTGTCTCATTGGCACTCCAGACCAACCCAAAGTTGGCAAGGAGGATTTTTGTCTTCTTGACAGCTGTTGCGTCTGCAACAGCCAATTTTCCCACTGTGCGCTCAAAGTTGTCCAGCAAGTAAGAAATTGTGTGCTCCAAGGGGTAGCAGAAGAAAGCAGCTACATGGGCCTGACCCATCTCTGGTACATTCTTGAATGGGAGCGTTGCCAGGACATCCCAAACAAGCTCAATGGAGTTTACACAGTAAACTCCACTGAGGGATACTGGGTCAATGCGGATCAATTAGACATCCTTGTAGGCAGTAACTGCCCACTCAGATGCCCCCTTGGCATGTATAAGTTCTGCCAACAGCTCCTGCAACATCAGAAAGAACCTGTGGACCCTGCCTTTGAGCTCCTGCAAGACAGGGGGGACAGATAGAGTTGTTTTGCCACATGAGTGGCAAAATTCAAATATAACATGGGCAGGACAAAAGGAACCAGGACCCAATGGAGTTCACCATCAATGTTCTCTAAAAAAAGGTAATAATTTTGAAGTTGTTATTAATTTTATTTTTTTAGATTACCTTTGCAGGTTTCCTCCTTGCTGGCAGCTTCAGCAGGCTTTGCCATTCTCAGCGCAAGTAATTGTGCTGGCAATTCAGTGTTCACAATTTGTGCGCACATTGCAGGTTTGAGATGTTCATACATCTCAGGGTTGTTGACCCAGATAGACAGCGCAGAGAAGTCAAAGGACTTGAATCAAAGGCCTTTCATAGCGTACTTCTGGGCATTTAAAAGCTTTTCAATTGTTGTTTTGGGGGTGTCTGTAATCTTGGCCATGAGTGCCTTGGCAGACACCTTTTCAATTTTGTCCCCTTCAAGGATGGCAGACTTAACTCTTGCTTTGGTCTTGCAGTCAATCTCTTAAATTTCAGCAATTGCTGAGTTGAGATCCTTCAAAATCTTCTCTAATTCTCTCATTGATTTTTTTAGTAACCTTTCCATATGTTTTTATAGCTTTCATCCTAATAAATTCTATATTATTTTGATACTGTTGCCTCTTTGTTTATTCATTTTTGTTTTCCCATTTACTACATTATCCCATCCTTTTACCCATTGTGTATATGTTTTGCGCTCAACTCAATATGTGTTGTTTTCTTTGTTTTTTAATTGCTTCCATAATTGTTGTATTGTTTTAGCTCTTTACACAGCCCCTTGTGAAAATATTAACAATGATTTGGTAATCAGCTAAATTTGAATTGAAAAATCATAGGTTAACTTTTTTAGACAAAGTTGTTACTGATCTGAATTCAAAACCTTAATGTAAACATTAAGCCAATCAGGAGCCAAGTGATAGAGTGATTGTTGTAACATAAAGGGACATTCAATAATTCTTTGGTGCATGTGCACTAATTAATATGATTGGCTGGATGTTTTGTTATTGTACGCCATTGCCGCTGTGGCAAGTTGTTGGTGGACTAGTGCTAACCCAGCAGCCAATTGGGCACTATTCCATCAACAACTTGCCACAGCAACAATGGCGTACAATAGCAAAAGATCCAGCCAATCATATTAATTAGCGCACATGCACTAAAGAACTATTGAATGACTCTGTATGTCACAACAATCACTTTCTCACTTGGCTTCTGATTGGCTTAAAGTTTATTATTAAGGTTTTGAATTTGGATCAGTAACAATTTTATCTAAAAACAGTTAGCCTATAATTTTCTAATTCAAATTTAGCTGATCACCAAATCATTATTAATATTTTCACAAGGGGAAGTGTTTGGGTACTAAAAATAACTGTGTTCTGGATCTAGATACATGGCATAGTAAATATATATTATTTTATAGAAATAAGCTAACATAAAGAATAAAACCAACTATAAACAAAGAGAACATGATCAATTGAAATTCAAAATAAATATAATATAAATAGAAAATGTTTGGAAACAGGGGGTTTATTGGGGCAGGGAAGAGTGATGCCTAGAAGACAGAATAGCGCGGGAAGGAAGACATAGAGGCAGTGCTGGCCTGAGGGGTCTGGGATTGGGTGGGTTGGGCTTGCAAGTGAGGAGTGTTGGTGGTGGAGGCAGGAGGATTTTGCGTGATGGCTACCATATAACACTTGTTGTATTCCTCATCAGTCATTGGCTGAATGGGCTGGTAGGAGTCAGTGGCCTGAGGTAGAAGGCGCTTGTCTTTCTGTGATTGGTTACCCATGTTCCCATGAAAGACAATTTGGGCAAACAAGTCAGCCACTATTTGGCGGCCAAAGAGAAAATTGTAATCAAGGACCCCAATATAAAGGTTGTTGAAAGCCTGAGGGCGGCGCACCTGTAGTGTATCTTCAATGTTAAAGAAGACAACATCAGTCAGATGGATGTCTGCATGACCAGCTGGGTACACGGAGGCCTGGTGCCCGGGTTCCTGGATGGCCTCAAGGGCGGTGGAGCTATCCTCCATCTGGTGGCTCAAGAAACCCTGATGCTTTGAATTTGAGCCATCCCAGGAGTTGAGTAATCCACCAAGGATATGGATGTACAAGTAGCCAACAATGAAATCTGGGTTCTTCTAATAGCAGACAAAACCTTTGGCTGAAACAGCCAGAAATGCACCAATGAATGTCCCCTTCTTGACCTTCTTCCTTCCTTTTTGAGTGGCGGCTCTTCCTTGCTTGCCAAAATCATCAAAAGCTATTGATAGCTTGTGTCAGGCACCCACCCACTAGGAAGTAAACCTCCTAGGTGGTGAACAATTGCCAAAGGATTCAATCCCGTAACCAGGGATCCCACAGGTACGTAAACCATTACAAGATGGAATAACTCTCCAATGAGTTGGTACCAACCTAGGAGAGGGTTAAAGCGGCCCAGGAAAAAGTACGTGCCAAGATAACTTAACAAAAAGGCTGAAGCCAAAGGACAAAATACTTGGGGTTTGTTTGCCAAAGGAGGAGAACCATAAAACTTAGTCTCCTCACGCACAGGGGGATTTGCAGAGATGGGACTCGCTGTATACCAGACTCCCAGAATCACGCAACGCCAAGATCTATCCAGGAATTGGGAGTCTGCAGTGGTACTAGAATCAGCGCGGGAACCTATCAAGATGCTAGCAAACAACATCAAAGACAAAGCAAACCAGAGTAACCATTTATACCCAAGCCACTCCCCATGAGGAGTCTTGGGCAATTTCATGGCCTTGGAATTTTAGAGGTTATATAAAAATAAAAATTAACAACAGTCACTTAGGTGAATGAAGACTTTATTGATTGAACAAATACTTAAATGGAGCTTAACAGCTTTTTATAGCATGGTAGCAAAATAATATGGGAAAAGGAGTTTGGGAAGTTGGAGATCAATTGGAGATAAGATGGAGATTTAGCAGCTAGACTTTCAAACTGGGGATTTGTAACTTAATTCCTAAGGTTTTCTTAACTCTTCAATAAAAAGTAGTGTAAGTTCTTAGCCTGACCCTTCATTACTTGGTATGGCCTTGGCTAGTTTGGAGATCCTCCACAGAAACTGGAGGGCCAGGAGGTGGAATGGCGAGCACAACAGAAGAAACGGCAACCAAAGGACCCAAAACCAGACACAGACAGTCACCAGCTTCACCATTATTGCCAACGTCACCAGGCGTAGATCCTAAACGTTTCAAATCAACGTTGTTGATTGTTGATTGGCTGGAAGTAAGTTTGTGAGGTAATGATTGAATCAAATTTAAGTTAACGTTAACTTTAGATGAATCTTTATCAACCAAGTTGAAAAGCAACCTGGGTTCAAATTTTGGTGCTGAAACCACAGAATCAGAAGCCATTTCTGGTTTCAAAGCAGAAGGTAATAAAGAACAGATATTACTTACTAACCCATTCTTTTTAGGAGTTCCAGAGACAAACAAAGGGGAATAACTTCTGATTCTTTAAATGTTGATAGATTGTTGTCAAGAATGTTAACAAAGGCATTAATGACAGCTTGTAATAGGAGATGAACATGGCATCATCAGTTAGACTAGTCAGGTATTAGACCAGGGTTGATTCAATGGCAGTGTCATACGGGGAATCCTCAGCGCCATCCCATTGGTCACCAGCAAAATTGGTAAGAACCTGTATGGAATCCACCTTCCCATACATCCAGAGCTGCACCATGCACTCAGACACCCAAATGCCATGGTGCGCAAGTTGCTTCTGGACCTGGGTCAAGGGAAGCTTGGGATTCCGCTGGAGGAGGTCAAGCATGATTGGGTATGCCTCAGATATTTGTGACTTGGGGGTCTTCTTGGCCGTCCTAATCAGATTGCCCCTGTTCATCAGGTTGTTGAATTCCCGCATGACAGTAGCCCGGGTGAATTGCAACTGGGCAACAATCTGTTCCCAGGACAGACCCTGCAGGTTCAGTGCCACAATTTCCTGGAGAATTTGGGCGCTGATGATTTATTGCTTGGGGTGCTGGGCTGGGGGAGCTGAATCCTGATTGGCTTTAGGGGGGCAGGTTGGGTGGTGGCAGAAAGTTGTTCCAAATCAAGGTTACCATCCTGATTGGTTGGTTGGCAGGCAGCTTGTGCGGGGGTAGGTATGGGAGCAGGGGCAGAGCTAGACACTATGTGACTACTGAACAAGTCAAAGCCATAGGGGTCAGTGGTCAGGTAAAGGTCAGCTTCCTTGTTACCTGCCTCAAAGGCTTGGGTGTAAACAGGTGCCTCCACGTTCTGAGCATTGTCTCCATTGAAGCTGGCTTGGCTGTTGCTGGCTTGGATGCTTGTGCTGTTGAAGATGTTGCTAGTAAAAACTATTGTAAAAAACCTAGGATAAAATCACTAAAAGTAGAAATTTTAAAATTTAATGATTTATTTTTATTATAATCTTGAGTCCATATTTGAAAGGTTCTCAAAACCATTTCATACAAATCAGGAGCCATTAAAATGAATTAAATTTCTCTGTTCCTATATTGGATTGCTGTTGATTGCCTGTTAAATTGCTAGTTTTCTATTTTAGGCTGCTCATACTACACATCTTGTGTGACTTCATTTTGGTTTGTGCTTGTGGAATTTTGCTTCTAGATTGCTCTAATTTTGTTTCATTTTAGTCCTTCTGTTGGTGGCTCATATGAATCCTGATTGGATTATAATATACTCTGGAACAGTATCTATTCATCTCACTTGTTGTGTCAGTTCATTTTGTTTGTGGTTTAAACAATGCTGCTTGATATTTGCTATAATTTTGTATAATGTGCTAGTGAAATTTTATTTTTTGGTTTGACAGTTTATTTATTAACCAAAAAAATTGAATTATTTGAATCCTGAACCTTGCGCAACTTGGATTTTGTTCAAATCTGAAATCATTTTGTTTAAATCTGAGGTATTTTTGGTTGTCACCATAGCTTTTAAAAATACTGTATTTTTTCTATGACAAATCAACTACAAATATACTCAGGGATTTCTCTTGTTTTTATCATACTTTTTCAAAAGATGTCTAACCAAAATTCTATCATCTAGGCAAGTTTCCAAAAAGGGGCACTGTATCATAGACATTTTATGGTGATATATTTATATGGACTAAAGGGCCTCAACAGTGTTAATTTTTGAGTTTAGTTGGCTTTATTCCAATTTATCCTTGCATCTTTTTTAAAATCCCTAAGTGAAATTTTGTGGTACATATCTTCATACTAGGTTTTCTTGCCTTTGATTTATAAACTCTTACATTGTCTTAGATAATCCTGATGATACATTGCTTAAGGAGGGTTGTTGAAATCTTGGGGAGAGTCCAAAGATGAAGATGTCTGCAATAAAATATTGTGCCAGCTCTTTGAAGAAAATATGATGTTAGCACTCTGAAAAAATAACAGCTACTGTTGTTTATAATTATTAAAACAATGGCTGGGACCAGGGCTGTGTCAGATTTTGAATGGGTGGTTTCTTTTCTAAAAAGGAGCCACCCATCCAAAATCTGGAAACAATTTTGAGAGAATATTTTTTGAGAAGATTCTCTCAAAATTGTTTTATTTAAGAGCAAATCCAGAAGTTGAACTTCTGGATTTTTTTGAAATAAATAAATATATTATTTTTTCTTCTTTAAAAAATCTAAATATTTGAATTTGAAATTTGATTCAGTCAAAAAATATTTTTTTAATTTATTTATTGGCCTGTCTGGAAAACAGAAAGCTGTCTAAGGCCTTCTTTTTTATGAAATTTCATATTCCCTCAGCATAGGGAAACCCAAAAGATGTAGAAAGGGAAGGGATAATAACACAATTATGCCATTTGCCATAATCATCCCTTTTTAGGGCCAACACAGCCCTAGCTGGGACCTAGGAGCAGAATCTACTAACTGGGATTCAGCAACAGTATAAAAGCTTATAAAATGAGAATAAGTTCCTTACAGTATATGAGGATCACACTCAATTGAAATATGTTTAGATCAAGAAATGATAAGTTTATTGCTGATGTAAGTGCTAGGTATTTATAGCATTAACATGCTTGTTGCAAATGAACCAATTAGAGTTCAATATTCAATCAGGGAAGACAACAGTCCAATAGAAAGGACAGAAATGAATAAATTAGGTATTGTTTATTATAGAATATTGTGATTAATATACTATATGTGGAAAGCCACAAGGCCACAAGGAGGTGGCATAGTGACGTGTTTCATGTAAGGTTTGAAGATAAGGAATAACTTGTGCGGAGATCAGCAGGTCAAATTGGCAACACTCTTAATTAGGAGTAAATATCTGTAGTTCAATATTGCCATCATATTGATCTATGTCATTAGATACGTCAAGGGGAGACTCCTTGAGCGCCCCCTGTGTATTATAAGATATGTTAGCAGGCAAGGAGGGAAACTTGGTTGTAACACCCCCTTGCTCCCTGCTTGTTGTCAGACACCAGGATTAGAGTTTGCATGAGATCTGGGAAGGTCCACACAAACAACTTTTGTGTGAGGATGGCGCAACAGGGTTGCAAGCAATTGTGGTGAAGCTTCTTGGTGTTTCCTTGGGTATCTTCAAGTTGATAGGTGTGGTTGTCATAAACTGTAGCTATCTTGAAGGGCTCCAGGTGATTGGGTTCTAGTTTGGCTGAATTGAGGTTGAGGGCATAGAGGGGGTCATCTACAGTGTATCTTGCCTCCAGGTTTTTCATACCCCCCTCAATTTGCTTGTGTTCAATGCCTTGGGCTTTGGCACGTCACTGGCTCAGGGAGGGGGTAGGTAACAAGGGGGTTTCCCGGGAACTGTGGATTTTAATTTCCCTTGTTCCACTCCTGTCAAGCTGTCAGGTGTTCCAAAGGCCAAGGCGCTGGGGCTGAACCTGGTTCCCCTGTTGATCCTTGATTGCAAGATAAGCAGCACAGTGGGCAGGTGTTCAGGCCACACAGTGTTAGGGTGCTCCTGTGAGAGCTTGGCAATCAGCTGGACCAGGGAGCCATTTAACTGTTCCACACGTCCATTAGCTTGCAGATGGTAGGGGGTGGTAAATATTTGTTGGAGGGTGTTCTTGGCGCAGTATGCCTTTATGACCTGTCCAAAAATTTTGGGGCCACCATCTATGATGAGTTGTTTGGGACGCCCAAAGAGGGCCACAATTTTCTTGCCAATGAAGCAGGTGATGGGGGTGTTGGTGTGGTTGTTGTTGCCCAAGCCACTGGCTAGCAAGTGAAGTAGTCAATGGTGATTATGATGTATTTCTTTCCAAGTCTGTCTTCAGGGAGGGGCCCAACCACATCAAGGGCCCAGTGTTTGAAGGATTCCATGGCCTTGATGAGAAGGACAGACTTGGGAGGTGCAGGTTTGGTGTCAGGACTGAGAATTATAGTCTCAACTGATATTGCCTATTTTGTTGATATTTATGCCAAGACTTCTGTTTGTTTGTTTGTTTGTTTCTCCTTTACCATCTTTGGTCGCCTATATTTCCGCAAATACTGAACCATTTCAGCCCAAATTAGTGTCAGCCAAAATCCCTCAATTCCAGCTTTTAGAATCTTGCTTTTGAAAATATATTTTGATTTGAAATTATGAATTAATCTCACTTAAACATGATTCTCTTATCATCTCCTTTTCATAGAATTGGGTATAAAAACCCTCATAGTTCTATTATTCCAAGCAATTCAATCTCCTCCTGTTTAGGCTCATCAATAAAACTATTGTCTCAATCCTAGCTGTATCTCTTGTATCCTTGGGAAATAGTAATTTGTTGGTGATGGTTGAGCACAGGCTTTGATACAGCTGCAGCTGTTGTTGAAAAAGTCTGAAGTCTTACATTTGGATGTATTCTTTTTGAACAGCACACATGTTTTGAGAAGATCCAAGATATCTTGGCGCATGTGTGGCCACCAAACCTTTTGTTTCATGATCTCAAAGAGGTTGCATCCTCTGATGTGACCCAAGGTGTAGTGGTAATGTAATGTTGTGTTGCCTTGTTGCATGATGGGAATATAAGGCGTCTTCTCACCTGTCTCCACCCGGTGGCAGACGTTGTCAGCATCAGTGGTGAACTGACTTTTGTTGTCCTTCAGCTTGGAGATGGTTACTGAGTTAAGGCCTTTGTAACAAGTTGCCTCAGGACGGAGGTAAAGCATTGGAAAGTCTGGATCCAAGCTGTCATCCCCGGTGATGGACGCTACATAGAGTTGTGAGAGGGCCTCAGCTGTGACAAGTTCCTTTCAAGGCTTGTACTCAATGCGTAGTTGGTAGGGGGACAGGAGTTTGACCCAGCCTTCCTGACATTGTGTCAACTGGGACTGCATGTTGAAGTACTGTAGCAACTTGTGGTCTGTCAGGACACGGGGTGGAAAGTTGGCCCCTTCTAGGTAACAATGCCATTTCACAATGAAGTTCAGAATTGCTGCTAACTCTTTGTCATGTATGGGGTAGTATTTCTCTGAGTTGGTGAGCTTCCTGGATTTTTAGGCTACGGGTAGGAAGACACCTTTGTCAGTTTCCACCCGTAGTACACCCCCTATGGCTCTGTCAGAGGCATCAGTCTCAAGTTTTCACTGAAGGTTCCAATTGGGAAACTACAATATGGGTGCAGTTGTAATTTTTTTCAACTTCTTAAAGGCTTGATCTCTGACAGGGGTCCAATTGAAGCGCTGTTTGATGTTTAGGAGCTTGCTGAGAGGTGCAATTAGCTCTCCGCAATTGGGGATAAACTTGTGCATGTAGGCAACCATGCCTAAGAATGTACACACCTGGCCCACATCAGTGAGAGGTGGCATGCTTGTGATTGCCTTGATCTTGGCAGGGTTGGGATTTATTCCCTGGGCAGAGATGGTGTTCCCAAGAAATATAAGCTCTGACCTGAGAAATTTGCATTTGGAAGGTTTGGCCTTCAGCTGGTTTTTATGAAGGGTGTCAAGGACAGCACAGAAGTGTTGAAGGTGTGTGGTTTGATCTTGACTGAAGACAATGATGCTGGCAAGGTACACAATAACAAACTTTCCAATCAAATCCTCAAATTCTTTGTTCATCAACATGGCAAAGGTGGAGGTAGTGTTAGTCATTCTAAAGTCATGACACAACACTCAAGCAACCTGTAGCGTGTGCAGAAGGCAGTTTTTGCCTCATCCCCTGGCGCAATGTGGACCTGATTGTACCCTGCAATGAGATCAATCTTACTAAAGACCTTTGCACCCACAAGCATGTCAAAAAGGTCCTCAATCAATGGCAGGGGGTACTTGTTCTTGACAGTTACTTTGTTTAGGGCGCGGTAATCAGTCACTAAGCAGAGGGATCTGTCCTTCTTGGCTACAAAGAAGACTGCATCCCCATAGGGTGAGAGGGATGGGTGGATGAAGCCCTTGTTGAGTGCATCCACAAGGTGTTGACAGAGAGTTTTGTCTTTCTTTGGTGTGAGACCGTATAAGGGACGTGCTTTAGGTAATGACCTTGTAGTTTTAAAGCATGCCAGATCTCCCGGGGAGGGAGAAGTTGGTCCAGAGTTTTGCTGAAGACGTCCTTATATTCCTTAAGGAGTGCAGCAAGTGCTGGTGGGGGAGGAGTGGTCAAGGGGAGAGCCGCAAGTGGTTTGGCGTGGATAACTTTGACTGAACATTGATTAAAGTTCAGTTTCCTCCTTGAAAATCATATGTACCTGTCTCTGTGATTCTGAAAAACACAGTATCATGGATTGGCTTGTTCATTTCAATAGAATAGATCTTAAAACCCACCCCATTCCTGTTAAGGGTGATGACAGACATATCCCAGTCAATATAGGGATGATTGTTCTGCAGCCAGTCAAGGCCAGAATGACATTGTGGCTGAGCCCTGCCATAATTTGTCCAGAGAGCCTGACCTGGAAGTTCCCCGTTCTCACAGAAAAGGGTACCATCTTATGGGTAATTGCCACTCTGTAGGAGTCAGCTACTTGTACTGCCTTGAATCAGCTGGGCACTTGGTCCAGCTGCTGAGAATCTGCAAACGTCTGGTCAATCATAGTGTGATTGGCCTAGTGTCTACCAAAAGTTTGTGAGTGTTCCCACAGAAACAGAAGGGATAGGCCAAGTGGGTTACTTTATTTGAAGAATGGCTATCTTGGAGAACAGGGTCATTGCTGTGAACCTGGAATATGTTGAGAGTTTCAACATCATACCCTTTTATCACAGGGGCTCTTTGCAAGGAGATGTTGAGAGCAAGGGTCAAGTGGGGCTGTAGAACCTCTTTAACTACAACCTCCAGGCCTTTTTACCAGGTCCTTAATTTGCACTAATTGGAGTTCCCCCTTGTGGGAACACTTAATCCCATGCTCTTGTTGGTGGGGCTGGTGGCGGCCCACTTGGTTGTGGGCGCTGCTAGGCGTGGGAAGAGACTGGGGTGGCGCAACATTGAACCTACAGAAGCCCATTAAAGCCTGGTTATTGGCCTCTACAATGGCCTTGTAGCAGTTGTTGATGGAGGTACAGCGCCCCAAGGAAACCCACTTGAAGATATGGGGTTTGAGCCCATTGACTATTAGTGTAAGAAGCATGGCATTCCTGTTGGTGACGGCTTCTGGGGTGGTGGCAAGGGCTTGTTGCCAAGCTGTAAGATATTCAGGAACAGACCTGATCTGTTTAATGGCCAGAAGGGAGTTCCTATCATGATAGGTGAAAAGTTTTCACTGTAGCGGGACTTTACAGCGTCCCTGAACGACACCCAAGTAATATCTATCTCTTGGCTGGCCCAGTTGGTGAACCACACTGCAGCAGGCCCTGTGAGGCGCCCAGACGCGGTAGCAACCCACATGGGCTCAGGTACTTGACAGATACAGAGGCGGGTTTTGGTAGAATTGAGCCAACCAACAATGTCAGCCCCTTCAACACCACCTGTAAAAGATTAAAGCTGAGGGTTGAGCATGCGTTGAGAAAGGTTCAATTGGGGCGGGGTGACACTTGTGTTGTGCTGCCCCAGGCAGAGGCAATTGTACACACTGGTAAGCACTAGCTGGTCCTGTTAGATAACATATCCCTCGGGGATGTCCCCCTTGGGGATTGGAAGAAAGGTTTCTTGGTGGGGAGTAGCCATACGGCCTGTACTTTGTCCTTTCTTGGGGGTATTTTTTTCTTGGGTAGGTTGTGAAATTACTGCTGATACCACTGTTACAACTGAACCAACTAGAGTTCAGTATTTGATTGGGAAAGACAACAATCCAATAGAAAGGACAAAATAAATAAATTAGATATTGTTTATTATAGAATATTGTGATTAATATACTATATGGGGAAAGCCACAAGGCCACAAGGGGGTGGCATAGTGATGTGTTTCATGTAAGGTTTGAAGATGAGGAATAACTTGTGCGGGGATCAGTATATCAAATTGGCAGTGCTCCTAATTAGGAGTAAGTATCTGTAGTTCAATATTGCCATCAGACTGATCCATGCCGTTAGATATGTCAAGGGGCAGCTCCTTGAGCGCCCCCTGTGTATTGTAAGATATGTTAGCAGGCGAGGAGGGAAACTTGGTTGCAACAGGCTTTTGGGAATGGAAGGAATACCTAGGGGGATTGAGTTCTTCTCCACAGTAGGTTTGGGAATAGTTGTCTTTTTTGTATTTCCGGAAGGTTAGCTACTTCTAGATTCAGAAAGAAGACTACTATCAAGATTTTGTGGCTGTTGCGGAGAGATTTGGTTGTCCATCATGGGAGAGGTTAGGCTTGAGTTCCCAACTGAGCCAAGAGGTTCACCATTAGACTTGGTTGAGATGTAGCCACAGACAAGGGTGATGTACTTACTCTAAATATTTTGAATTTCCCATTTTTTAGATTTTAGGCCAGCTGTTGGGCACCCTTTAATTTGATTGGCTTGGTGTTTAAAACCTCTCTTAAGGTCTCCCATATTTCTTCCTACCAAAGTCCCTTTCTGGATTTTAGTCCCCAAGATGAAGACTGATCTAGATTGCTGATCCAATGACTCTTTAACAATTACTGTGGTTTCAAGTTTATCTTTTGAGGTCTATCATAAGCTCTTGACCTTGCTCCCAAACTACCAGCTAAGAGTTTCTACCCATTGGGTACTCGTTTGACAAATGTAACCATATATCCCACATTTAAAAGATTACGTTGAACTCTGTTATAATTTATCACTGCAGCTGTATCTGTTTCAGTGGTGCTTGATAAGATAATTGAGTGAGGGTAGTTGAATTCAAACTGCATAAGGTGGTTGTAGTTTTGATGAATGTATGCTCCTGCTGAATCAAGTTTACATTTCTTGCTCGGGAAGTGAGTTGAGAATAGCTATTCTATGGATGGGTGGCTACGTATCAGATACAATGTCAGGGATTTCAGCGTAGGCCAGTATAGGTTGATACGATGAATGGGCAATGCTGAAGTTTGATGGGCATGGGAACTAAATGTTTTCTAGAATTTGATTGCTTGTGAGATTGATTTTAAATTTGGTTTTTGATTACTTAATGATGAGACTTGGCTTGAGTCTGGGGATTAGGATTCGATCTTAGTTTAGAGTTTAAAAGGATGGTGATTGAATAAAGGAGTTGATTATAAGGTTCTTTCTAATGAGTACATAATGAAAGGGTAAAAAGGCATTTAATATAAGTCCAGGGGTGAACCATGATTTGGTATATCAAAGCAGCAAGTTCGTTTGCGTTTAATGATTTTAGGGAGTACATTGAAGTCGAGATTGTAAAACCATCCAAAGACAGGACTAACTTGAGTTTAAAGCTGTATTTAAACTTGGACTTATTTTTCCTAAACACTTGCACTCCAAATTCTTTTCCTTGTAACTACTAGCCTCTTAGTTACGCTCCCCTGTTATATCAATCCGAACCTGTTTTAAGGGATCTTGATTGTGTTTTTCTCTAGTGTTACCCTGGAAAGAGAATATGCCCCCCAAAAAGAATAGTGTGGTTCCCAACACAAGCGCCCCAAAGCAGTCCTTTTTCACCAAAGGTGCTGGAGGGAAGCTTGAGATTTCTATCCCTGAAACTCCTCGAGTTGGGAGGCTGATGGAAAAAACTGAGGAGCACGAAAAGTTGTCGCGCACTATAGATGAAGCCAACCTGTTTAATTCTTCAGAAAACTCCTGTCCTGATGACACCGAAGAGATAACTCCCATAATAAAAAAACGTGTCAAAGTTTCTCATGCCTTCCTATCATCTGAGGACGAGTTTGATGCTGATCTACCTTCCTTACCACACTTGACCCAATCAACTTCAGTCAACTTAACGCTGGAGGCTGACACCCTTGAGAAGCCTGAGCCCATTTCTCCTTTCGAATTTGATGTTCAGCCTGAACTCATATCCACTAGCCCTGTAAAAACAGTCAAAGGAGGCTCCCTCCCATCTTCTCCCGGCGACTTAGATTTAAGTATTATAGAAATCAATGATTCGCCCACGGTACTTTTTGATGCTTCCCGATACTAATTCTTTCTAGCATTTTTCAAGCTCCAGAAGTTCTTTCGAAATCCTTTAAACGGAAAAAGCGCGCCATTATTTGTTCTTCTGATGAAGAGTCTGAAACCGAGTCCCAAGAAGCTATTGAACTTGAACCAGAAGCTCCGGTCATCTGTATGATTGAGTCTGATGACGAAACACCAGCTTTAGCATATCAGGATAAACTGACTTATTTTAACCTAGCCAACTCGCATGAGCTACTCAACCTCACTTCTCTGACCACTGATCAAGCTCAGTTAGTACAAGAGTTACGCCCATTCTCTGATTACGAGGATATCCAAGAAAGACTCTTTTCTAAAGGCAAAGGGAAGAGTATCTCTAAAAAGTTTGATTCCCTTATTGAAAGTTTTGAAACAATTGATGATATCATTCTCATCTTGCAAGCAATACTTTTCTGAAATCAAGCCTACAACTTCTCATCATATTTCCTCAAAGCCAAGCTTCCTGTGCAAAGATATCACACTCAAATCCTATCAAGTGACAGGTGTTAACTGGCTTCTTTCAATGTTTTATAATGATTGTGGAGTTATCCTTGCTGATGAGGTACGTTTATAGCTGTCTTATAAACCAAATCTTTAGATGGGGCTAGGAAAGACCTGTCAAGTCATCACCATGATCGGAAGATTGATCGAAGAAGGAACCAAAGGACCACACCTCGTTGTTGTTCCTTCCTCTGTATTCGACAACTGGTTAAATGAATTTGAGCGCTTCTGCCCGACGATATCCGTTTTGCCCTATCGAGGTATTTCTTCACGTGGGTCATGTTTTAACTCCAACAGGCAGCCAAAAGGAGCGAGCAGATATTTATGATGATTTTACTCGCAATCGACTACCTGAGTATGATGTGGTTGTGTCGTCCTATAACCTTATTTCATCCAATACAACTGACAGAAAGTTCATGAAAAAAATGAAATTCCGAACTCTCATCCTTGACGAGGCTCATCAAGTGAAGAACCCTAAAACCCAAACAAACCAAAACCTGATGAAACTAGGAGCACCATTTCGGCTATTAATGACGGGAACTCCTCTCCAGAATAATTTAACTGAGCTTTTAACGCTATTGACGTTTATCAATCCAAAATTCTTCAGCTCTACCGCAAATGAGAAGATGCTTGATGTGATCGTCAAGAGTGGATCCTTCTTCACCAAGGATAAGCATCTGCTTTCAGAGAATGCCTTGGAGCTCTCTAAAGCACGTATCGAAAAGGTCAAAGCGATCATGGTACCCTTTATCCTGAGGCGCTGTAAAGAGCAAGTCTTGAAAGATTTGCCGAAAAAGACAGAGTTTATACAGCGATGTCCTCTCACCAAGACCCAGCGCTCAAAATACTCTGACGCAATTAACTCTGCGCGCCTCGATACAACGCAGGGCATCAAGCAACTTCTGTCAGTGTCCTTCGCACTTCGTCGAATTGCGAATCACACAATGCTTATTCCTCGTGGCCACCACTTCTCGGCAGCAGATCGGCGAAACATTGCTGATAGAATCATACATGTACTAGCACATTTGATGCATAGCTAACTTTGCTCCAGGACCCTACATTCTACATGTCGGACAAGGATGTTATCTATGAGGTATTCTGCTTGAGGGGCTGCGGTTTAACATTGTAGGAACTTCTTGAATATGATGACGGAGAAATCAATGACTTGTGTAATAAGCATAAGGTACACTACTGCTGTGTTGTACTAATAGTTAGTGTATCAATAAGTTCTCTCTTCAAAACGAGCAGTGGATGGAGTCTGGCAAAGTGGAGTGGCTACGTAAGGAGCTACCCTTGATGATCCAAAGAGTAATTCCATCATACAATCCTTTCTCATCTTCTTAGGGAGACCGAGCACTTATCTTCTCTCAATTCACGATGATGCTTGATATTCTTGAGCGTGTACTCAAAACATTAAACATATCCTTTTTGCGTATCGATGGTCAAACACCTGTTGATGAGCGGCAAGGGCTCATCGACAGCTTCAATACCGATGCTGCAATCAAAGCTTTTCTCATTTCCACGCGATCGGGTGGTTGCGGCATCAACCTTACTGGCGCCAATGTTGTTATCTTGCATGATATTGACCACAACCCACAGAACGATCGCCAAGCCGAAGCTCGCGCTCACCGTAAGAGCCTCCCTTGATAAAATCTTAAAAGTTAGGTGTCGGCCAGATCCGCGATGTTTCTGTCTACAAGCTGGTCTCTGAAAACACAATAGAGGTAGCGTAGACTATACTTTAGCCTAACTTACTTAGGAACGCATCCTCGCCATTGGCAATGCTAAGCTAGAGCTTCATACCACTCTATCAGGTGATGCACGTCAGCTTGGAAACGAAGCTTCAGGTATCACTCTCGAAGATTCTGGTGAAGGCGAAGGAGATATTCTTAAAGCCCTCAGAGATGAACTTTCTAGGCCACAGCAATGATCTGTTCAACCATGTCCCCTTTAGAGCAACACTTTAGACATTTAGTTCTGCAACTGGTGGGTGTGTTTAGGCTTGTGCCTATATTTAGTGGCTTGGTATTCATTATAGAAGCAAGAACCCTCTCAAGGATGTTATATACTCTAATGCTAGAATTAAATAACGGTTAATGTCCGTTCCGCATTATGAAAACTATTTATATTCCCAAATTTCCTACCTCACAAGTATCCCTATTTATCTTTTGATTAATTATTTCTTCATAAATATTTGTCTATCAAAGCCCCTCCGCCTTGTCGAAATACTACCAAATAAACCCATAAAGGCACCATTGAAAATGCCACACTTATTTCTATATGTTCTCGCCTGCTTATTACATATAGCTCAGATTTAACCCTTGTCCAGAAACTTGATTCAAAACTGAGCTTCCAACAAACAAGACACTCTTCCTTTGCTTGTCAAAAACATACATCCCAGCAGCAAAGAAAAGTTTAAAACCACGCCGTGTCTTCACAAATAACAGATCTCAACAAAAAAACAAGCCTCAATAACCCAGCCAAGCTTAATCGGTGGTAGTTTAAAGCGACGAACCAGAGGTACCAAGCCGATCTCGCCACCATCCAACCCCTTCAATGCTACAGAACCCTGCAGGTACAGCTGCCTACCGGGTATACCAACCTTTTCTACCCATACCCTTCCCGTAGCTGGCAGCCAGAATATTAGGTCAGTATATGGCAAGCGTTAACTCAAGCCAGACAACTCCAAAACATGCCATCCTTTGCGTTTTTGTTTCACCCCCCAAAGAGAGTAATTAAGTGTGCACCACTCAACAGGAGGAGACCCAAGGACTCACACCTTGACATACTTAATTGCTGTGTGAGGCGCTTTTCCCCACCCACGATTAGGCAAAACTTTCCATCCTAACTCCCATCCAACCAGTATCCAGAACCTTGGCTGTATTTCTTGTCAGGATAGTTCCGCCTGTTCTATCCCACCCCTATCACTAAACCCTACAACCTATCCATATGGATTACATGTCAAACCTCTTAAATGCCGGGCCAAGGTTGGCCACCAAAAGAAATTACCAGGAAGGCAGCCTTGAAACCCAGATACAAAAGCCCTAAACCTAATCTAAAACTATGGCTGGGAAAGTGGCTTTACCCAGCCAACCCCCCTGAAATAAACCATCCGCTAGCCTACCTATGACCAAGATCCTTAAAGTAACATGAGGATATCCCAACCGCACCTTAAAGGGTCGCAGTTAGCATGGGGAAAGAATCTCAGGAAGATGATCTGATCCAGCAATACCTGAACCTACATAGTTCACCATAGCGGCTGAAATCCCAGATCAAGCATGGGAGAGCTGTAGATAGATCCCAAGCTGGACCTAGAAGGTAAGCCCTTGGATCTAATTCAGGGCTTCTGCTGCAACCAGGATCAACCCTTGCCTGACAATGTATCTCCCAACGCAGGGGCACTCAATGAGCTGCCCCATGATGTATCTAGCGACATGGGATATTCTGCCACCAATGTTGAAATATGGGCAGTATCCCCAAATTAGGAGCAAAGCTGGTTCCAGAAATTGATCCCTCAATGAGTTGTTTGCCATTCACACCATGCCTGGATCCTACTGTGATGCCACCTCTGTATGGATTTATGGCTTAATTTTGCAGTATGTTAACTGTCGCTCCCCAATAAAGCTATCATATTACCCTTATTCTTTGTCCTCCCTTTCTGGACTGCTGTCTTTCCCAATCAAAACACTAGACTATAACCAGCTCAGCTACAATGTTTCTAATGGGATGGATCTCTTTAGAAGTTGATCCTTGCCAACCCAACCAGTTGATATTGAAAAAGGGCAGCCTTGGATGAACTCAATTGATCCAGGGTCCAGCAGTTTCACAGCGGCAAGGCTAAACAGAACCAAGTCTACCTAGATCAAACCCACCCAACTCCAAACAGAACCAACCAGGACCAAAGCTGAATGAAAAATCTTCAATTTTGCATTGATTGACAATAGATCTGAGCTTCTTTGATATTCTCTTTAAGCTTGGTTAACTTTGTTCTTGTCTCAGTGGATCTGGCTCATTGCCAGATCAATCTGGCCTACCCTCCCAGCTGTGAGGGCTGCAAATCTTTATCTTTGTCTGGCATAAGCTCCATCCAGCAATTGATAATTGCCCAGCCGTCCTTTGTAGATCCTGGCAGTGGGAAAGTTTTACATCCTGCACCTCCCTTCTTTCCTCTTGCCATGCTTCTGATTACGGGTATTGCAGGGGTAAGTTTGGTTTTTCTCTCTATTATAGCTTTTGGTACCGGTTTATAAGGGCAAGTGCCTAAGGTCAAAGTTCCTAAGGTTGAAAGTGCAGAAATCAAAAATGGGACCCCCAAAAAGTGCAAAAATTGAAACACTATGTAGGGTGCAAAAATTGAAAATACCAAAGATCGAAGTGCAAAAATAGATTTTCCAGAGGTTAACTTCAAAGCCAAATAAAATACAGTTCTTAATATAAAAACATATATTTTAAAATATTTTCTAGACTAGAGAGACCACAAGAAATTTATTTCTGCAATAAAAAGTATATGCTAGATAATAAAATATGCTTGAATTTGCTGTTTTTAAAAGAAAGTTTATTTTAGTTTCAAAAGAAATATTAGACTAGAATTTATATTTAACTGTATTCAATTGAATATAAAATAGAAAACCACACAAAAAAATGCTTTAAAATGTATTTGCATGATAAGATCTTTATTGTCACAACATAAAATTAAAAGAAAGCAAAAGCAATGCAAGATTTTATTTGGATTACTAAAGAACTTTTGCAATGTTTTCAAGATGAGTGAGCCAGTTGGAGGAGTTGTAAGGAAGGAGGGAGTTTTTTGTGACTATCTCAAAGCTGTTGAGATCCTTGCTGCTCTGGGAAACACTTTGGCGTCCATCTAAAAACTCCTGGTAAAGAGTTTCATTGGTTGCTTGTTCAACTTTGAGCTTGCTGATCAGTACATTAAACTTGGGTTTCTTCACCCCAACACAGTTGGCAAACTTGTTGTGCCAGCTTTCCAGGGAGGAAGTAGTCTTCATAGTCTTATTCTTAACAAACTTGAACTGGTTCCATTCAATCTTGTTTTCCTTTCTTCCATGGCATCTGGTTTCAAGTTTTCCAATCCATTGGCGTTCAAAGTAATCAATAAATGGAGCAAAGACAGCTGTATTGTCCTCCATATACTTGGTATTCTTGAATGACTCATAGATCTTGCTAGAGTCCTCCTTTCTCACCAAGGCAATGGCAGAAAAGGAGTTGAAGGCCACCTTGGGCTCCTGGGAGGTTGATCTGGTAACCAGTCTGTTGAGCTCAGTAAAGCTCTGCAGCTTTCTTCTGAGGCACTGTCTGAAGTGAAAGAAGCAACCATGAGGCTTGCTCTTAAATACCTTTTTAAAGGCATTGGCTTGAGCAGGCTCAAAGTCAACAAGGAGGTGGGTATGGTAAGGCTCTGATGTTTCCTCATCATCAGGTTGGCTTGGGGTTTTAGACTTCTTCCTCTTGGGGGTAGAAGTGGGGGCATCAGTAGGGGGAAGGAGATCCAGCTTCCCCTTTAGAATCTCCAAGGCATGAGTATAGTCATCCTCATTTTGTCCTGACATCAGAAAGTAAACCATTGGTAAAACCTTATCACCATACTTCCCATGTATGCACCAAAGCTGGGAAAAGATCTTAGGGCATGATGAGAAGGTCCCATCAGCCAACCAGATATCAGCTGTCATCAATCTCTTAAGGTTCTCCTGGGTGGCATAGCAGATGGTTCTTTTATATTGCTCATCTAGCCCATTGTCATGAAGGAGAAACTGTTCATCCTTGGAGGTGACTCTGAGCTCATTTGGTATATCCAGTTCCAGGAGGGAGGTGGCAGATCTGCCCACATTGTCAGACTTCCGGCAATTATCACTGACATACTTCTGAAGGGATCCAAAAGTACCAACAGCTATCTTTTGGAAACTGGTCAAGTTGTGAATAGCCCTAGTGACTATCTCCTGGGAGGTAAGGCCCCTGTTGAAAGGCTGCCTCTGGCGCAGGTACCACTTTATTAGGCGCTGATATACCCCAGTTGGTTCCAGGCAGGTGTGCTGATTGTTCAGCTTCTTAAACTGGGTAAACCCAGTTGTAGTCAGGCAGGCGGGGCAGGTAGGCCCCTCACACTTGTAATGATGAAGCACCAAGTGCTTCTGCTCATCATTACACTTAAACATAAACCCATCATGGTAGAACCCAGCATTGCCCTTAGAGGACATTATTGGGAAGGAGATGGGTAGGACATCTGGCAGTTGGAACTCCTCTTCATAGTTGCAAATATTTTGTACTTTAAGGATATCCCAGGTCTCAAGGCCATCCTCAGTTGGTGTAGCATCTCCAGAGTTGTACATGTCTTCATGTTCTTCTTCAGAGATGTGGGGAGGCGTCTCCTCTTCATCTGCCTGGCTGTAGACAAACTTGTGCCCAGTTGGGCTCTTGGAGGGGCTGGGGGTAGGTTCCTCTTCAGAAGGCTCCTCTTCTGGAGAGGGGGAGGGCTCAGGGGTCTTCTTGGTGGCCTTGGCAGCCTTCTTGGTGATCTTCTTGGTGGTCTTGGGGCCAGGCTTCTTGGATCTGGAAGGGGTGGCCTTCTTTGGGTTGATGGGAGTTGACTTAGGGGGCATCTGGATGACTCAAAGTTAGTATTATTTGGTTAATAAAAAAGAATATAAATTATTAATAAAAATATTGTTTTTTAACAGAATCTGAAATTCAGAGTGCTTTTTACTATATTTTGTTAGTTTTAATAAATAATTTTAATTGAGGTAGTCAACTCTATAATGCTTTTGAAAGGAGCAAAAAAGGGGCTTTTGATCAGACAATTAGGGAGTTTTGATTTTGGCACTTCAATCTCAACACTCCCTAAAAACATAAGGAAACATAGTAACATATTAAATTAATTTAATATTTTTTTCAAAACTGCCAAAATCTGCAGTTTTTACTAAACCCTTTAAAAATCTATTATAAACTAACCCAAAAGGCTTGAAACTCTACTATGTTCTAAAGCAAGTCTTTAACCTTTAAAAGTCTTATTTTAAGCTTTAAACTTACACTGGTTAAATTATTATGGTTTTGTAAAGTAGAGTGTTTGTTTGGTTTAAATGCACTTTTGATTTCCGCACTTTTGATTATAAACACCTATTGGAGCTTAGTTAATAAAATATTAAATTCCAATCATAATTTAAAATATATTGGTGAGCACTAAATCAGTGTGTTTTGAATTTTGATTTGAAGCTTTTTCAATTTGCGCACTCTATTACTACACCCAGTGATTTACTGAGTGATCATATAATATTTGTTTCATTCAGCACTCTATCTTTTACATAATAAAAATCACTGAAATTTTAATCAAATGCTTTAAAGGTGATTGTGAACCTGTATGATAGGTTTTAGTTTATTTGGTTGAGTATGATATGATTTTGAAGCTTTTCTGATCATTTACATAGTGATAGAATCAATATTAAGTGATTTTTTAATTTTTTAATTTTGGGGCCCCAAATATTAAATTGAAGAGACTTCTGGACTTCAATTTCTGCACTTTTGATTTTGTCCCCTATGTTCAAAAGGATAAATAAATTCTATTTCAAAAGCTAAATTAATTTAAGGTGTGTTTTAAATTGCATCGATTTGGGCACTTCAAACTTAGTTTTTTGATTTTAGCTACTAGTAAAAACATTTTTAAAAAATTCAAATTTAAGAAAAATATTAATTTTTTTGGAAAAGTTTTTTTTTGAAAAAAAGTGTGGAGATAAAAAAATCCATCAATTTGGAGATTTTGATCTCTGCACTTTGACTTTAGGCACTTGCTCGTTTATAAGGGTTAAAGTTGATACTGTTGTTCCATCTTTTATCTTTACCTTTTAATTCCATAGTTCCATAAAGACCTTTTTTGTTTCTAGGGGATAGTATCTAATCTGGTTGAGTGTTCACCCATTTCTTAAGTATTCTTATAAAAGTTATGTAGGACTTTTTTGTGAGCTGGTCTGTTTCAAAAGAGTTCTCTGGTGGTCTCTGATTTTGTTGGTTGTCCCTTTCTGAATGAGTATCTATTTTTGGTTTTAGGTTTAATGTTATAATTCCATTCTTATGTATTCCTCTTGAGTATTGAAATGTACTTTTAGTTACTTTAACCCCCATACCATTGAGTTCTTTTAAAGAGTAGCTGGATGTGATCAGAGATCTCCAAAATTTATTCTGAGCAATGAAGATATCAATGAAGGCACCAAGTTCTTCACAGCAACAGAGAGATGCTTCCTTCAGTTTTGCAGTTATTTCCCTCCTTTTGAAGCTGGTAAGGAGGAAGCAGTAGCAAGGAAGAAGCAAAGCTGACTGATGCATGCTATTAGATCTCTAAGCTATATCTGTAATAAGGTCAATCACAAAGGTTGGATATGAAAAATCCCTGGTTGGATAGGACTCTATCAATTGATTTCTGTGTCAAGATGTTTCACTCATGTTTAAATTTGCTGCTGTACTTTCCACAGCTGTTGAGATGGACCAACAAACTCAGATTAAAGCAACTGGGGTGGTACAAAAGTATAACATCAAACACATAATTTAAGCCAGATTAACATAAACTCAGCATTAAGGCAAATCAAATCAAATATTCAATGTTCATATCAGACACAACACATCATAGCTGTGCAGTAAGATCAGGATCTTAAATATAAACAAAACAACTCACATATCTCCAATTTTCTATTACAGTAGTTTTAAAGGCTATGACAACAACCAAAAATACTTCAGATTTAAACAAAATGATTTCAGATTCAAGCAAACCCCAAGCCAGGCAAGATTCAGGAATCAAATAATTTAAATATTTTTGGCAAACAGACAGAATGTCAAACAAAAACAAAATTTCAATAACACATTATACAAAATTATATCAAACATCAAGTGATGTAGTTCAAACCACAAACAAAATGGACTGGCACATCAAGTGAAATGGATTGATACTGTCCCAGAATATATTATAATCCAATCAGGATTCATATGAGCCACCAACAAAAGGACCAAAATGAAAAAAATTATAGCAATCTAGAAGTGAGATTTCACAAACACAAAAAAAATGAAGTCAAACAAGATGTGTAGTATGAGCAGCCTAAAATAGAAAACAACAGTTTAACAGCCAATCAACAGCTATCCAATTTAGAAACATTGGCTTTTGTCAGAAATCTTGGGCCATAGTATTTTATCATCCGCCAGATAAAATCCTAAGTCTTCTAACATTAGAAAGCACAGAGAGCCTGTGACTTTGGCGTAACCTCTGGCCCAGAATATTTGTTGTCATCAGGAGTAGAAAGTCTGACAAGGCCCAAGGCCTGGAGGATTTGGGATGTTCCTTCCTACTTCTGGATATAGATTCATAAGTTTTTGTCTCTATATTTTTCTATAGATAATTATAATTTATGTTGACAGTACCGTCTTTTGCTCTCCACTTAAAGCCTGAGAGAGGATCACATTAAGGAAATAAGGCTTGGATTAATAATCAAGTCAAATAAGGAATTCTCAGTCTTTTATTCTAATATACTGGCTTTAAGGCAACCCGTCTGCACACGTGCTATCTGAGTTAGCTCACAACACTAGAAAAGACTGAAGTAGCATTAGGACAACATAGCAGGAGGCCTGGCCTTTTGGGGGTTGTTTTAACAGAAGGCTTGCTTGACATCTTCTACAGATTGATATACTTTCTGTCTACCTGGGCCACTTTCAGGGCTAGCTAGCCAGCAGTTGGCTACTAGTTCACAGAGATGATTGTTTCACTTAATCAGAGCTACTCTAATACAACAGGCTTGAAGCCTTTTTATCTTAGAGTGTTTGGCCTGACAGCCCAGTCTTTTTTGGACTATTATAGAAGTGTTTCAAATGATGGCCCTTGTGATGGCCCTTGTTCTAGGATATAATTAAAGATTAGAATAGTAGTTATTATGAGAAGCATGTTTGAGGTGGTTGTTGAGGTGGACTAATTAATGAGTAGTAATTTCATGTTCCATTAATTAATTGCAATGCATGAAATTGTTAATGCCAGAATATGATTTTGGTCATTGATTCATTGATCCTGCAGCCTGCAGCCTGCATTGTTCTATTGAAACCATTCCAAAGAGTGATTGCCAGCTGGCCCACAATAATTGGTTGAATCCATTAATTAGTCAATATCCCAAAATCCTGACAGTATTTTATTCATTTTCATGGTTCCATATTTGTATGGAATGATTTTTTGAGAACCTTCCAAATATGGATTGAAGATTACAATAAAAATAAATCATAAAATTCTAAACTTCTACTTTTAGTGATTTTATCCTAGGCTTTTTTACAAAGGTTTTCAACAACAACAACATTTTTGATGAAACCAGCAGCCAAGTCAGCAGCAACCAAGCCAGCTTCAATGGAGGTGAGGCTCATAATGTGGAGGTACCTGTTTACACCAGGTCTTTGATTTGGGCAATGTGGAAGCTGACCTGTACTTGACCCCCAACTCCTATGGCTTTGAATTGTTTGAAAGTCACTTAGCATCTAACTCTTCCCCCGCCCCCTTACCCACCCCTGCACAAGGCACCAACCAACCAGACAATCAGAATGACAACCCTGGTTTGGAACAACTGCCTTCCAATACTCAACCTTCTCCCCCCTCAGCCAATCAGGCTTCAGCTCTTGTGGCCCAACACACCAAGCGCTGAATCATTACTACCCAAATTCTCCAAGAAATTATGGCACTCAACCTGCATGGCCTGTCCTGGGACCAAATTGCTGACTAATTGCAATTTACCCAAGCCACTATCATGTGGGAATCTAGTAAACTGATGAAAAAGAGGAATCTGATTGGGACAGCCAAGAAGCCAAAGAAGGCCCCAGAGTCCAAGATCAACAAGGCCTACCCAATAATGCTTGACCTCCTCCAGCGGGAACCCAAGCTTCCCTTGACCCAGGTCCGGAAGCAGCTTGCGCACCATAACATTTGGATTTCTGAGTGCATGGTGCAGCTATGGATGTACACGAGAGTGGCTTCAACCAGGGTGATGACCAACTGCAACAGGGACCAATGGGAAGGCAGTGAGGATTCCCCATATGATCATGCCATTGAGTCCACTCTAGTCTAATGCCTGACAAGTTTTTCAGATGACGTCATGTTTATCTCCTACTACAAGTTATCAACTGCCTTTGACAATTTTGTTGAGCAAGGAAAAGCTGCCATCATGAATGGAAGAAAGAAGGTCAAGAGGGGAAATTCATTGGTGCTGTCCTGGATATTTTGGCCAAGGTTTTTGTCTAGTTGTACAAGCCCTTATTACATCAATGGCTATGAGTATTACCAGATCCTTGGTGGATTTCTGGACTCTTGGGATAGACCAAATTCATCCTATCAGGTTTTCTTGAGCCACCAGATGGAGGATAGCTTCACTGCCATCAAGACCATCCAAGGACACAAGCACCAGGCCTCAGTCTACCCAGCCACACAGAAATTCATCCAGCTGATTTTGTGCTCTTTAATATTGATGACACAGTCCAGAAGCCCTGCTCACAGGCTTTCAATGACCTTTATCTCTGAGTCCTGGACCATGATTCCTTCTTTGGTTGCCAAATGAAGGCTGACTTGTTTGCACAAATGATTTTCCATGTGAATATGGGCAACCAATCACAGAAGATAAAGTGCCTCCCATCCTGTGCTACACCTGTCTACCAACCAATCCAGCCAATGAAGGACAAGGAATACAACAAGTGGTACATGGTGGCCATCACAATTAATTTGATTGGTTTGACCCCTGCCACCACCAACCCTCACCTTTCAGCCCATCAGCCCCTCTGACCCAGTCCCAGACCTCCCAGGCCAGCACCACCTCAATGTCTTCTCTCCTGTGCTATTCTACCTTATAGGCATCCCTCTTCCCCTCCCACATAAATTCCTTGCCACCAAACATTTTCTATTTATATTATATTTATCTTGAATTTCAATTATTTATTTTCTCTTTGTTTATAGTTGGTTTTATTATTTATGATCAGCTTATTTCTATAAAATTATATTTTTACTATGATTTGTATCTAGATCCAGAACACCTTTATTTTTAGCTCTTTAGATATCCCCTTATGAAAATTATTAACAATAATTTGGTGATCAGCTAAATTTAAATTAGAAAGTTATAGGTTTATTGTGTTTAGAGAAAGTTGTTGCTGATCCAAATTCAAAATCTTAATGATAAACTTTAAGTTAATCAGGAGCCAAGGGAGAAAGTGATTGTTGTGACATAAAGGTCATTCAATAATTCTTTGATGAATGTGCGCTACTTAATCTGATTGGCAGATTGTTTTGCCATTGTGCGTCATTGCTGCTATGGCAAGTTGTTTATGTACTAGTGCCAACCCAGCAGCTGATTGAGCACTAGTCCACCAACAAATTGCCACATAAGCAATTTCACACAATGGCAAAACAACCAGCCAGTTATATTAATTAGCGCACATGCATCAAAGAATTATTGAATGACCCTTTATGTCACAACAATCACTTTCTCACTTGGCTCCTGACTGGCTTAAAGTTTATCATTAAGGATTTGAATTTGGATCAGCAACAACTTTCTCTAAACACAATAAACTTATAATTTTCTAATTTAAATTTAGCTGATCATCAAATCTTTGTTAATATTTTTCATAAGGTGTGTTGTAAAGAGCTAAAACAATAAGAAAATTATGGAAGCAATTTTAAAAAAAAACAAAGCAAACAATGATTATTAAGATAAGCGTAAAAAACATATAAACAATGAGTAAAAAGATGGGATATTGTGGTAAATGGGAAAACAAACAGGGATAAAAAAGAGGCAATAATATCAGAATAACACAGAGTTTATTGGGGTGAAAGATATAAAAACCTATGCAAAGGTTAGTAAAAAAATCATATGAGAGAACTTGAGAAGCTATTGAAGGACCTTGACCTTGTAATTGCTAAGATCAAAACAATTGATTGAAAGTTCAAAGCAAAGGTGAAGTCTGCTGTCTTGACTGGAGACAAAATTGACAAGGTGTCAGCCAAGTTGCTGATGGCCAAGATGCCAGATACATCTAAAAAACAATTAAGTGGGCCCTAAACGTCCAGAAAACAGTTGTAGAGGGCTTAAAATTCAAGATGTCTTCCCTCTCTGCGCTGTTTGTCTGGGTCAATGACCCTGAGATGTATGAACATATAAACCTACCAAGCGCACCAGAACAGATGATACTAAATTTCCCGCACAACTGGTTGTGCCAAGGATGGCTAAGCCTGTGGAAGCTGCCAGCAAAGAGGACCCCAAAGAAGGTATCTAAAAAAATTAATAAAAATTATTAAATTCTTGCCCTTTTTTAGGGAACATTGACAGCAAAATACGCCAGGTCCTGGTCCCCTTTGTCTCTGCCACATTCTACATCAACTACACCAATCATGTGGCAAGAAAGCTGACATTTTCTCCTCCTGTTGTTTGAGATCTTGAGGACAGAATAAACTGTTCCTTCCCAATGTTGCAGGACGCACTCCTGGGGCTGACACATTGTGAAGGGGCATCCAAGTAGGCAGTTACTGCCTACAAGAATGCCCAATTGATTCACCTTGACCTGGTGGCCCTCAGTGGAGTTTACTGTGTAAAATCCATTGAGATTGTTTATGACGTCCTGGAGATGCTCTCATTTAAGAATATACCAGAGATGGGCTGGGCCCATGCGACTGCTTACTTCTGCTTCCTGGTAGAGATAGGCTCTCTTAACTGTTAGAGAACTTCAGGAACACAGTGGTTAAACTGTCTGTTGCCAACTCAACAGCTATAAAGAAGACTGAAATCCTCCTGGCAGACTTCAGTCTGGCCTGGGGTGCTGATGAGACAGGGCTCCCTCAGGCCATGGAGCTTACCTTTGTAAAGACAAATCACAAGAAGAAGATTAGTGCTGTGTCCAATAAACTCTGTGATTTTACAGAAGACTTTTCTGGGCAAAGGCTTCATCTTGTGGTTTACCTAGGGGTCCTCTTTTAATTTGGGATGGGCACCAATTTAGAGGATCTGGATGGTGTTCTTCTTGGTGTTAACAAGGACAGGCTCTCCCTGGATGAGAAAAAGGTCCCCCAGGCTACAACTTGGTTGACCATGTGATTCAGGACGCCCTGGTCCTGGCTGGTATATACAGATTTGCAGCCCTGTCTAAAAAGCTGCTCTTGAACTCTCACCTGATCATCCTTCCTTTTACTAGCAGGTGCAAATATTTTGACAACAGAGTATCCACTGTTTACGGTGTGGCAGTAGAGGTTGTGCACCATCTCCATTGCCAGGTGGGTACATATTGCAGAACCCATTATTATCCCAACTAATAAAATCTCTTTTTCTCAAATATAATTCTAAACTTTTAATTTTTACTTTTTATAATAACTAATTTTTTAACTCATATTTTATCAAAAAAAGTTAGCAAAAAAATCCCAGAAAAGGTCTTCATAAAAGCATAATAATATATAATAATAAAATCCACATCTAACTTGAGTGCCTTTATTTTTTTAGCTTTATTTTTATATGTATTTAACAGAAGTGACGTTTCTATATAATTATCATATTGTAATATTACATATTTGAGATAGCCATCACAGAATATAATATATATAATTAATTTATAATTAAAAATTAAATCTCTATGTCAATGGTGCCGCTGTATAGAATTGTAGGCTTGGAGTCATCTAAAAATAAAACAATAATCCATAAAGCTAACAGATTAAATTAAAGAATATAAAAAATAGTCAAAAAAGTAGAGCCTTTAGTTGATTGGCTGTTTGGCAAGGCATGTGGGGAGAAATGAATCAGTGTGGTCATAGAATTTGGCCACTGTCTTGGCTAGAAGGGTGTGGATCCCAGCCTGTAGCAAATCAAAGAGGTCCTAGGTCCCAGTTGGTGTCCCCACTTGACAGCTTGCTTGAGCCACCCAAAGACTTCTTTGATTGGGTTTAGGAATGGGGAAAAGGCAGTAAGAAATAGGGTGATACAAATTTGATGTGACCAATTGTTGGGGACCAACAGCAATGCTGGTGTCAATTATTGGCAGTTCCTCAAGAACATCTGCCACCTTGTGGAGTCCAACGTTATCCAATACAATTACATTAGTGAAGCCCAGGCTTGTGCGCCTCAGGTGCTCCTGGACCAATTAAGGAATTTTCAGGAATCCAGTCTTGAGCGGCTGGCCCGTTGGTTTTAGGGATCACTTGGGCTGGGTTTTTTGCAGGCAAAGCCAACCACAAGAGAGGAGCTAAATTCAAGAGGTAGAAGAAGGACTTCCCCACCCAGGACCATGGGCTGGCAGCTGGGATTATAGTGGTAATCACCCCTGTGAAGATGACATACACAATCCCAAACAGCTTGCCAGTTTGATTGGTTGGGAGGTCAGGTGAGGAGGCAGACATTGGCTTGGGGGTCAAAGGTGGTTCCATGTGGAGTTTGTAGGCAGGCAGGTAGTTGAATTTTCCTCTAAAAAACTTGTGTGTTGATAATATCCAGGGGCCTTGACAATTGTATCTAACTGCAGATTGTATGCAGACCAAGGGATCTAGTTCAAGGATCTTTTCCAGGGTGTAACCCTTATATTCAGGTTTCAGAGAGTACTCCATGAAAGGACGGGGCCAAAGGGAACACTTGGAGGACAGGAATCTGCAGCCAGAGGGGCAGGAGAACCAGATGTTCTTTTACTGATTTGATAGATGGCAAAGACAAAATAAGGCAGTAGCTGGTAAGCCAAAATAACATAACCTTTATTCAAAAATGGCAATAAGTTTAGAGCATGGGGTCCTTCAGTCTATATATGTCAGGGATTTCTTCCCTGCCTTCATTATTTTTTTAGAGCTTTCAAAGGATTTTACAACACAGATAGCACACAACAAAGTTTTGGACACCATGTTCAACTTGGAGTTTGAGCTGGACGGGGATCAAATCTGGAACTCTAAAGTTGATTCATATGTTAGTTTACATTCAACAGTTAAACATAGTTTACCTTTTTATGTGGGCTTGATTTATTCAAATTTTGCTTTTGCACCTAACTTTGAAGTGGTTAATAATAAAGTAGAGGTTGTCACTTACTGCTGTGCATCTGATTGGCTTTGTACTTTCCCTTTGTTGCTCTCTAAATTACTTGGTCTATACTGTAAATTCAGAACCTGAATGTAAAAATGCGGGATTGTCAAATCCTTGGTCCAAATTTTGAATCACTTTTGCAGGATGGCGTTTTTAATTAAATTGAATTCTTTGTATTTTTATTTGGATTTTTAAAAATGCGGGAACTCATAGACACTTTTCAAATTTCAAGTTGAACTTCATATTTCCAATGGATGAAATGAATTAACTGGAATCAGATTTGAAGTGTTCAAATCCATTAACCATTTTCATTAAGTTTACTATGCTTTTTTGAAATTGTAGGATTGTCAAATCCAAGAACCTAATTTCAAATCACTTTTGAATGCCACTAGTAAGCTCAAATATTAAATATGGGAACTGGAATCCAAATTAAATATACAGTAAGAAGCTAGGACAAATCAACCCAAATCAAGAAGCTCTGCTCTGGATAAAATCAAATGAAAAATCCAGTCTCAACAACCATGTTTAGACATGAAATTAAGTGAGATGTAAAATTTTCTAAACTGGAAATGATGCAATATTCTCAACTCTAAATCACTAATATAGCGACCATAAAACCATATAATGATATATAGCTATCCTCCTGATGACGCAGAAATTTTTTAAAAGTTTTTTGGCCCCTGGCGTAGCCAAGGGGCCAACAAAACTTCTTTTCAAGGAAGAAAGAGAGGTGGGAAAGATAAACTATCAGTTTACTACACTATGTATTCATGTATTGCTATTAAGGATACTTGATTACAGTAGATTTTAAAAAACACTAATAATAAAATAGAACTATATATTACAATCTATCTTATCACATTGTCTTTTCCTTGATGTGTTGATGGTTTATTTGATGTTGATAATGTGCTTGAGTTTAATTGGATAGTTTCACCTCCAGTTGCCTTGGCAATAGGAAATCAAGTCACCTTCCTGAGACCAGCTGTGGTTGCAGAGGCAACTTGATTTCCTATTGCCAAGGCAACTGGAGGTGAAACTATCCAATTAAAAGCAAGCACATTATCAACAGCAAATAAACTATCAACACATCAAGGAAAAGACAACATGATAAGATAGATAGTAATATATAGTTCTATTTTATTATTAGCGTTTTTTAAAATCTACCATAGTTTTAAAGGCCATGGCAACAAGCAAAAATACTTTGGATTTAACCAAAAAAACTCAGATGTAAACAAAATTAAAAGTAATATATTTATATTAATTTACAATAGATTTATTTATTTTTAATTTTGTTTACATCTGAGTTTTTTCATTTAAATCCAAAGTATTTTCGCTTGTCGCCATAGCTTTTAAAACTACTGTACTGTAATCAAGCATCTAAATTTTAGTCATCCTAAAATGGAATAGGGTGATTTTTGAGAATGCTTATGATTCCTAAAAGAATAAGCACAAATCCACTCTAGATTCTTTGACATCCTTTTTGAGATGCCCATAAATTATATTTATTTCAAATTCACCTCATTTTTGATTTGAAACTTGGTTCTTGAATTTGACAATCCTGCAAATTCAGATTTGTTGATTTTTACATGATTTCTATGATTTGTTTGACATATAGGAAACCTCAAATTGTACATTAGAATCCCAAATTTCTGATTCATGTATCCTGCATTTGTTTGCTGTGTTTTGTCTTTTTTTAGTTGAGTTATCTGCTCAAGGGATTCAAAATTTGCCAATTTAAATAAATCAAAAAAGTCAAATTAAATGGTTTATTTTATTAAATATTTTAATTTTCACTCAGCTGATTTGCTTGCAAAAAAGATTTGAAACTTGTACCAAGGATTTGACAATCCTGCATTTTTATGTTTAGGTTCTGAATTTACAGTATTAACTAAGCTTTATAAGTGATTTATGTAGTGTTTTTCTAGCTTAATGCTGATTGTCAATATGCCAGCAGTCAAAATTAAAGCGTTTTTTATGTTGAAAAACCAAATTAAATATTTTTGACTATTGTGACTACCAGAATGTCAAATTTTTATTTAAACATGGTTTTTATTTGTTACTAATAAACTAGCTCTAAAATTACTTTCCATACGTCTATAAACTATTTAATTAATAATAAAAATAAAAAAAGTGATTATTATTTAATTTCATTCATGTTTCACATGATTATTCTTACTTTATGAACTCTACTCTAATTACTTTAGGACAAATCTTCCAAAGAGCCACAAAAGAACCCCAAATCAACCAAGAAAGTGCCCAAAGCCCCTGGAAAGGCCCAAAGTCCCTACCCAACAAAAAACCAGCCAAAGAGCCCTCAAAGAAACAGAAGAGAAAGGAGAAGACCCCAGAACCTGAAAGTGAAGAGCCCTCCCCTTACCACTCCTCTTCTCTAAGCTGGTACCAATCAGAAGAAGATGAGGTTCTGATAAACAAGCAAGGAAGAAAGAAGATACACAATAGTCTAGAATCCCAGCCAAGCCCATATGAATCAAGCTCAAAGGAATCAAGCCCCAAGGAATTAAGCTCATCCCAGTCCAAGAAGCGCAAGAATCCAACTCCAGATAATTCCCCTCTGCTTCCCAAAGAATCTGCACCTCTGTCAGGAAGACAGTTGTAGGTAGAGGCATTGGGCGGCTCGGGGTGAGGTATGGCTGAGCCGGCGGGTAGGGCCCACCATAGAATGGGTGCTAACTTGATAATATAAGATACAGATCGCCCAAGTAAGGACCAAGGTCCGGAGTTGGGGACCATGGAATCTATCAAACCTGTCAAAGTAATGTAGAGTACTCCAAACAGTTGGTAGAGGTGGTCTCGGCTGCGGCAGTGGGTTCCAACAGGCAGTCTGGTTGTGGTGTTAAGGGAGGAGTCATAGGAACAAAGTAGGCAGGCAGGTAATTGTACTTGTCTTTGAACAGTAAGGGCAGGATCTCGACCCTCTTTCCTTTGCGTCATACGTACTTGGTACTTCTAGTTCTTGCCAAAAGATCAGCAATTAGGATGGTTTCCAAGTTGTACTCTGAATAAGCTGGGTTGGGGGGTATTCAGTAAAATGCACAGGTCCAAAGGGGGCTCCCGGGGGACGGTATAATGCCTGGGGCAATTTGGCAGGTTGGTCTTGGGGGAGGGCGGCAGCCTGGTGGTCTACTTGACTGGAATTAAGATGGAAGATCACTAAGACTAGATAGGGTAAGATTTGTTCAAACCAAAGGTTTATAAAACTTTATTATTGAAAATGACAATGGGGTTTTTGCCGTACCTCCAGGGTTTTTATACTCTGAGACTTCACTTCTTCAATTTTTACAGGGTTCAGGTTTGCAGACAAGGCACTGGCAGGACGTGGGTCTTGGCTTGGGGTCTTGAGGGCGGAAGATCCAGGTTGTGCCTGTTCTGGCAAATTGGAAAGGCAACACTTTGTTTTGCCGCCACTGTTCACTATGTCACCTGAGTAGTCCAATTGCACTATCTCTTCTGGGCAGGAGACTGGCAGTTGCTGGTGGTCATGGCAAGGTTAAAAATAGGTTTTGTCTTAACCTCCTTAAGGCAAGCTGAAACCTCTGCATAGGTTTGGGTCTTTGGTGGCTCAAGGTTAGCATCAATCTGATGACCATTTGGGGAATTGTCTCTGGGAGGCTGGCGGGTCTTGGAGTAACTTGTTAACTTGGGTTTGCAATTTAACAAGTGGGCGGTCTCCCGTCCACTTTGTGTGGCTCAAGTAATCTTTGGAGGGTCCTCTGTAGTAGGCCAGCAGAACACGGAGTAATTTATCAATTTGAGCCTGTATTTTAACGGATTGGCAGGTCCTGGACTGGTCTGGCGGGTTGGATCCGCCTCCTGGGAACTGGGGTTTAACTCTTGGGTTTTCAATAAAAGTATTGAAATGTCATTAATGACATAATCCCCTTCCTTCCCAGGGGTCCCTTCCTTCCTGGCCTTCTTCTCAAGGTATTGTTGGATTGTTAGTTGGGCGTTGGGTAGGTTGCTTAATGGTTCCCAGGTGCTTTCCTCAGGTGGGTATCCCTTCCACTTGACGTAGTACTGGAGGGTTTTATAGTGGGTATGGTCTCCATGAACATATTCAACTTTGTATTCTTCAGAGCTTCCTACTTGGATGGGAGGGGGTTTGGTCTTGAGTTTCTGGTGGGGAGTGATTTCCCCTCTTTCTTGAATAGAAGCGCTCGGTGGAAGGTGTTGTGTATTTTCCACAAGGGGGTAATTCTAGTTCAAATGCTACTTCACCCACTAGTTTGATGATCTTGTAGGGGCCACTTCTTCTGTGGTCTAACTTCTGACAGGGAACAGTCAGAGGCAAGTTTTGAGAGTCCAGATAGACTTTGTCCCCTACCTTCAATGGTTTCCCAGGAATTCTCTTTTTGTCAGCAAAAGCCTTATAAGTCTGGATAGCGCAGGTCAGATTCTTCAAACAGGTTTGTTGGGTGTCGTGTATCTGTTCAATCCAGGTTTGTCCTGACGTGTTTATTTCCTTACTGCCAATACTGGGATCCCAAGATGGGTCAAATACATAATTAGCCTTGAAGGGGGACATTCCCGTGGAGGCGTGGTCTTTACTGTTGTAGGCATACTGTGCCATGGGTAGCATCTTGGCCCAGTTATCCTGGTTGGCATTGGTATAGCATTGTAGGTATTGTTCAAGTATTTGGTTCACACGTTCAGTCTGGCTGTTGGTCTGCGGGTGGTAGGAGGTTGATACACAGCACTTTACCCCCAAGTCCTTCATCACCTGAGTCCAGTATTTGGAGGTGAATTGTGGTCCTCTATCAGTGATGATTTCCAATGGGGTGCCGTGTTGAGTTAGGATGCGGTCATGGAAATGTCTAGCTGTCTCTGCGGCAGTGCAGTGAGTGGTGGTAGGGACAAAATAGGACATCTTAGTAAACCTATCTACCATGACCAGGATGGCGTTAAACGCATTGGGGGGAGGCAGTTCTACAATATAGTCCATTGATACAGACTTCCAGGGCCCCGTGGGTATGTCTAGCGGTCTTAGCAGGCCTTCAGGTTTGGATCTACGGGTTTTGGTTCTTCCACATGTCTCACAGCCTTTGATGTAGGCAGCCACATCTTTGTCCAGTTGGGGCCAAGCATAATTTTTCTTGATTCCTCGGAGTGTCTTGAGTCTGCCAGGGTGGCCAGCCATCTCTGAGTTGTGATAGTCAATGAGTACTTTGATCCTTGTTTCACCTTCTGGTACATAGATCCGGTTGTGTAATAGCAGGGTGGATCCTTTCAGCTTGAATCCTTTCTTGTATTGGCGGCTCTCTGGGTCTGAGGTCAAGTCAGCAACAAGGTCCGCTGAGTATTTTTCTTGTTTCTGCGCCTCAATTACGCCAGGTTTGCAGGCCATGATTTTCATGTACATCAGTTGGATGCCTAGGCTGGCTGGGTCAAGGAGTGCATGTGTGTTATGGTCCTTAGTTTCTGTAGAGAAAGGAATCAGATCAGCTCTTCTACTCAGGGCATCAGGTACCACGTTCACCTTCCCAGGCTTGTAATCAATGGTCAAGGTATAATCAGCCAGTTCCAAGGCCCATCTGTCCTGCCTCTGGTTTATCTGTCTGGGTTTAAAGAAGTAAACCAAGTTCTTGTAGTTGGTTAAGACTTTTACTGGAAATTCGGCACCAAATAGGTACTGGCACCAATGTTTCAGGGTCTTCATTATTGCAAGCATCTCCTTGTCGTAGATTGGGTAGTTTCCTTCAGCAGGCAGCATCTTCTTGGAGTAATATGCTACAGGATGTAGCATACCATCCCCTCCTTCCTGAAGAAGGACCCCACCCACCGCAAAGTTGGACGTGTCAGTTTCTAATACAAATGGCTTGGATGAGTCAGGCATGGCCAGGACGTGGGCAGAGGTGAAAGCCAACTTCAGGGCCTCAAATGCTGATGTGCACTTGTCAGTCCAAGTAAAGGTAACCTTGTCAGAGCAAAGGCGGGTCAGGGGCAAGGTAATCAGAGAAATTTTTTTGGATGAAATCCCTGCAATAATTTGCCAGGCCCAAAAAAACTTCTCACATCTTTCCTGCATTTGGGCACCGGCCAAGATGTTACTGCTTCTACTTTGTCCTGTGCCATGGCAAACCTGCCGGTCTTCACAAAATATCCCAGGAACTCAACTTCAGACTGGAAGAATTCACACTTTTTAAGCTTAGCATGTAAGTTTGCTTGGGAGAGTTTTTCTAGTATAAGGTCCAGGTTGTGCAGGTGTTCCTTGTGGGTCTTGCTGTAGATGAGGATGTTGTTGAGGTAGGCCACACAGAACTGGTTGAGGTATTCATCCAATACTGTGTTTATCATGCACTGGAAGGTGCTGGGGGCGTTGCATAGTCCAAATGGCATCACCAAGTATTTGTAGAGTCCATACCTGGTCTTGAACGCCGTTTTGTATTCATTGCCCTCTTTGATTCAGATTTGGTTGAACACATCTCTTAGGCCAATTTTTGAGTACACCTGGGCTCCAGTTAGTACGTTACAAAGGTCATCAGCGTTGGGGATGGGATAGCGGTTCTTCACAGTGATATCATTCAGCTTCTTGTAGTTCACGCAGGGACGCATTCCGCCATCTTTCTTCCCTACAAACAGCATCAGTGACAAGCATGGGGCCTTTGATACTCAGATGAACCCCTTTTTTGTCATATCCTCCAGGTAAGCTTTCAAGGCCACTTGTTCTTGGTGGTTGCAACTATAGATAGGGCCGTGGTGTGGTTAGGTATCTGGTAGTAGGTCTATAGTGTGGTTGTATTTTGAGTGGCTGGGTAGTTTCATGGCCTCTTCTTTGCTAAATATGTGGTCCCACTTTTGCAGGGGAATAGGCAGTGACCCGACACTGGATTCCATCCTTATGGTTAAGAGTCTGTTGGTTGGGGTTCTGCTGGGGCTCATATGGAACAGAACAGTATCACAAGATTCAGGTTGTCCTAAGGTGGCGGTTTGCTCACAATAATTTAGAATCAGACCATGTCTGTCAGACCATGAGTCCCCCAGTACTAGAGGGTGGGGCTATCCCGGTAAGAGGATCAAGGGAGTTGGGTACACGTTCTGTCCAATTGTCAAGGGAAGTTCCTGTTTGCACTTGTAGCCAGTGTCCAGGGAACTGTTTCCCATGGTTACTTTTAGGCTGCGCTCTGAAGCTGTTAGTCCTAGTTCCTTTTCCAGGTTGGCGTCAATGAAGCTTTCATTGGCTCCGGTGTCAATAAAGGCCTCTATCTGACGCTTGATTCCCATACAGTCTATGGTCACTTGGATGAATTTATAAGATTGCGCAGAGGTGTTTATTTGCGCCAAGGATACAGAAGGTTTATTCTTCTTAGGGCATGCTCTGGTTAGATGCCCGGCCTCGTGGCAGTAGAAACATAACCCATCTTGATAGTGGTGTTGTAACTTGTCAGGGGACATTCCAGGTCAATTGGGTGTCATGGCTCTGCCGGCTTGGGTAGGGTTCACGTTCTGTCCTTCTTGGTTTAGACTCAGGCCTTTGCATAGGGGCAGTAATTCCTCTAGGCTCAGTGTAGGCGGGTGGTGCTTCAACAAGTCTTTCATGGCTGAATTAACTCCCTTTCTGAAGATAATGGCGGATAATTCATCTTCAAGTTGGGTGCACGTTTTCAGTTTAAGGAACTTGTTGATATAGGCTTGGATAGGGCGGTTTGCTTGTTGGATCTCTAACATAGAGTTCAGCGCATAGTATCTGGTGTCTTGGTCATTTCCAGTGCTCATGAGTTCAGCTTCAAATTTTGAATAGTCAAGGCAAAATTCAACATCTTTGGCAGTGGCCTTCCCAAATCAATCCAGTGCGTCTCCTGATAGCATGGCGGCCACCCCCAAGACTTTTGCAGTGTCACTGGTGTAGGCGTTGGAGTTGGTTTGGAAGTGGAGGCAGAGGACTGGCATGGCTCAGCGGGCTTCTTCTAAGGTGAGTTTGCCCATCTGGGGCATATCCACCTTGGTTGTGGTCTGGTTCACTATCACATTTTGCACTTGTGATGTGGCCAAGTTCTGGGGTTCTGCACCAGGTGCAGGGTCTTTCAATTCTTTGGCGGGTTGGTTCTTCATCCATGGGAGTATCAGGGAGGTAAGTGCCTTATGGGTGTAATAAGTGATTATCACAAAAAAAGCATACAAGTTGCCCCAAGTGTTAATAACATCTTGGGGCCCAGGTTACCGTGTTTGTAAAAGATTGTCATAATGTCAGGAAGCCAGTTGTAGGTAGAGGCATTGGGCGGCTTGGGGTGAGGTACGGCCAAGCCGGCGGGTAGGGCCCACCATAGAATGGGTGCTAACTTGATAATATAAGATACAGATCGCCCAAGTAAGGACCAAGGTCCGGAGTTGGGGACCATGGAATCTACCAAACCTGTCAAAGTAATGTAGAGTACTCCAAACAGTTGGGTAGAGGTGGTCTTGGCTGCGGCGGTGGGTTCCAACAAGAAGTCTGGTTGTGGTGTTAAGGGAGGAGTCATAGGAACAAAGTAGGCAGGCAGGTAATTGTACTTGTCTTTGAACAGTAAGGGCGGGATCTTGACCCTCTTTCCTTTGTGTCCTACGTACTTGGTACTTCTAGTTCTTGCCAAAAGATCAGCAATGAGGATGGTTTCCAAGTTGTACTCTGAATAAGCTGGGTTGGGGGGTATTCAGTAAAATGCACAGGTCCAAAGGGGGCTCCTGGGGGACGGTATAATGCCTGGGGCAATTTGGCAGGTTGGTCTTGGGGGAGGGCGGCAGCCTGGTGGCCTACTTGACTAGAATTAAGATGGAAGATCACTAAGACTAGATAGGGTAAGATTTGTTCAAACCAAAGGTTTATAAAACTTTATTATTGAAAATGACAATGGGGTTTTTGCCGTACCGCCAGGGTTTTTATACTCTGAGACTTTGCTTCTTCAATTTTTGCAGGGTTCAGGTTTTCAGACAAGGCACTGGCGGGACGTGGGTCTTGGCTTGGGGTCTTGAGGGCGGAAGATCCAGGTTGTGCCTGTTCTGGCAAATTGGAAAGGCAACGCTTTGTTTTGCCGCCACTGTTCACTATGTCACCTGAGCAGTCCAATTGCACTATCTCTTCTGGGCAGGAGACTGGCAGTTGCTGGTGGTCATTGGCAAGGTTAAAAATAGGTTTTGTCTTAACCTCCTTAAGGCAAGCTGCAACCTCTGCATAGGTTTGGGTCTTTGGTGGCACAAGGTTGGCATCAATCTGATGACCATTTGGGGAATTGTCTCTGGGAGGCTGGCAGGTCTCGGAGTAACTCGTTAACTCGGGTTTGCAATTTAATGAGTGGGCAGTCTCCCGTCCACTTTGTGTGACTCAAGTAATCTTTGGGGGGTCCTCTGTAGTAGGCCGGCGGAACGCAGAGTAATTTACCAATTTGAGCCTGTCTTTTAACGGATTGGCGGGTCCTGGACTGGTCTGGCGGGTTGGATCCGTCTCCTGGGAACCGGGGTTTAACTCTTGGGTTTTCAATACAAGTATTGAAATGTCATTCATGACAACCTCCATCCTCCTCATCAAGTATCAATAAAGAAGTCCTGATTATTAACTATCTGACTATCATCAAGCACCAATTGGCCCATTGGGATCCCCTAAAGGTTCACAATATATATAACATCAAAGGAGAGTTTAAGCTCCCAAAGAAGTTCCCTCAGTTTCCCCCCTAATGTCTGTCAAAAAAGGTGCAAGTTTAGTCTGTGATGGCTATGTTTTCAATTACAAAAATCAGAAGAGAGCAGGAAGAAGCAAGCATTATGTATGTGAAGATAGAAGCTGTGCTGCCAGGATCAACACATAAGGATGGGATAAAGCCACTAGTGAAAAAGGAGAGCACACATACAATGCTCCAATTAATCTTATTGAAAAGCTTCTAAAGTGGTATCTCTATAAAAATGGTTCCAGTCTCCAAAGACGTCAAGTCATCTGATCTGGCAGTTAAGGCCACCACACACCTAAGTAATGAGAACCTGAAGCTCATCCCTGATCATGATCAGTTAGTAAAGTACATATGTGACAAACGCTGTGATCTATTCCCCCATAAGAAATCTGCCATGTTCCAGGGAGAGTTTGTCTTGAAAGAGGATTTAAAGATGTTCAATGATGATGAGGTATCGTTTTTGAATGATGATGGCCCTACAGCAGAGGCAAGAATTATATGCTACACAACAGAACCTGAAGCAGTTAAGAGATTCAGAGACCTGGTTATGTAACAGTACCTTTGCAGTATGTCCCCGCCTTTTTTACCAGCTATGAGTTGTACATTCTCTTATTGAAGGCAAGGTGCTCCCATTTGCCTATTTTCTACTTCCTGGGGCAACAGAAGAGATCTACACAAGGGCCTTTAAAATCCTTCAGGAGGGCATCAAAGCCCTACCCAGTAATAAAAAGAGTCCCCCTGGCCATAAAACTAGAGCCAATCCAGATAATGATGAAAAGGATGAAGCCACCCTTGCTGCAGAAAAAGAAGCTCAAGATAAAGCACTTGGCCCCTCAACTATAATCATGGACTATGAAACTGCCCAGTATAACGCTTTTGTAAATACCTTTGATGGAGAGGTCCAGGGTTTTTTTTTCCATTATTGACAGGCTGTCAACAGGCAACTAAAGGGTCTACCTGAGCTCAGCAAGCTCCACCGTCTAGATACATCAGGAAAGTGCAAGTTCTTAATTCAGCAGTTTGTAGCACTAGCCTTTGTAAAGCCAGAGCATACTGGACAAGCCTTTGAGCTCCTGTACCAGAATTCTTATTCCAAGAAACATGATGGTGCCTTCTACCTTTCATTGAATATTATGAACCACAGTGGATTAGACGTAAGGTCACTAAGCGCCGGAGCAAGCACAGAGCCAAAGCCAACTAGAACTGCTATCAGGCAGTTCTTAAGGATGATATGAAAACTACTTCATCTTTGGAGGGCTGGCATAAGCATATCAAGTCCTCCTTTGGAATCAAGCCCAGATACAACACCTTCTATGAGCACCTCAAAGTCTAACAGGGGAAGACTGCTGCATCCATCAGAGATATTGAGAACTGCTCATCTAAGAAGAAGAGAACCATCAAAGAGAAACAATATCAAGAGAAGATCAAGGACGTTGTCAAGGCCAAATATAAGCTTTCAGAGATTGGGGAATACATCAAGAAGATTACCACAGTTCTTAATGGCAACCAGGTGATCATGGTCTAGCTTTTAATTAACTTTATTGAGTATTGCCTAATTTTTATATAGTTCTTAGATGTTAAGTATAATATTTTTAAATAAATAGTTATTATAAATAACTCATTAATAAATTATGATACTATTTTTATAAAATCATTGATTTTCTATTGATAGCTTGATGCCTTAGGCTGTATTATATGTCCTATATTGGTGTTTTATTAGTAATTTATATGTTTTTGTAGTTTTCAATATAGCAAAACTTTATATTACGGTTTCTTATTATTAAATTTTCTTATGATATGTAAATTTTTATGTAGTACCTTTTTTCATATTGGATTTTACTTTTATCTTTATAAGTGGGGAAAAATATTTTAGACTAAAGATAGCTAATTTCATAGTGAATTATTTTTGGAGTGTATTTTTATGAATTTTTTTAATTGTCACATATAAATTTTTATGGACTTTTTTAAATCTATGTTGTCACATTACCCTAAAAAGTTTTTTGAAGCTTAATTTTTGTTAAGTAAAATATTCACAAAACAGGTTTCTGCTTATTGAAAAAGTGTCAACATTTAGTAGTCTGCATGAGTAAAAACTTAATTATGACTTTCCAATGCTGTCAACATTAAAGTATTTTTAATTCTGATTATTGGCATATAGTAAGTCAACTTAAGGAATGAGTTAATTCTGGTGTTTGCCGTAGGGAATAGTCAGCTTTAATACTGAGAGGAGTTTGGGGGAGGAGTATAGTTTTTATCCAAAGGTCCTGTACATTGTGGTGGTGTAATAGTTCCTTACAGGCTTGTAGCAAGCTTCATCCTGCAAGGAGTGTAGAAGTAAAGGATGGATTAACAGTCAGGTTGGGTTATTTATTGCTGGGTTTGGCTTGTTTGGAAATCAGGCTTTGGTGTAAGATAGTTCCATTGCTTGGGAAATTTTCTGGATCTGATTGACCACAGGGGTGGCTGGTTATCTCCACAGGGTTTATTATGAAATTAATTTGGCTTTTATTATTTGCCTCTTGCTTAACAGAGCCCAAGTTAATATATTCCACATTCATACTATTAATATAACAGGTATTATTATTTGGGTCCACATCTAGTTTTGTACTAGAACTTATATTAAGTTTTTTAATTTCAAAATCAACTTTTAAAAAGGAATCTAAAGTTTTTATGCATTTTTTAAAAATTTAAATGTGTTTTTGTTTCTAATTTGTTAATTGAATAATTTTTATAAATTAATGGTTGCTTGTATAAAATTTTAAATGTGGTTTCATTGGCAAAATTCTCCTGACTACTGGCCACACTTATATTATTGAATGTTTCTAAAAAAAATTAAGGATTTCTGATGGGTAAGGAATAAAATTCCTTACATGTGCCTGCCTTTTTGATGTCTTGTATGCCTGTTTTTTAAATATCCTTCTATTATGGAGTTTAGAGGGGGTAATTCCAGGGCTGAGGATTCAATTCACAGTCAATATTTCCTATTCCTTGATATTCATTCCAAGGCTTCTGCTTCAATTGTTTGTTTCCCCTTTACCATCCTTGGTCAGCTATATTTCTGTGAATACTTAGTCATTTCAGCCCAAACTGGTGTCAGCCAAAAGCCCTTAATTCCAGCTTTCATAATCTTACTCTTGACAATATATCTTCTGATTTTAAAATTATGAGTTATTCTTGCTTAGACGTAATTCTCTTATCATCTTTTTTCATGAATTGTGTATAAAAGCCATCACAGTTCTATTATATAAATTAATTTAATATCCTCCTGTTCAGGCTCATCAATAAAAATAATGTCTCAATCATATCTGTATCTTTTGTCCTTGGGAAATAGTAGTTTATTGATGATGGTTAAGCATTGGCTTTGATACAACAGCAGCTGTTGTTGAAAAGGCCTGAAGTCCTACCCATGCTGAAGGGGTCATATTTGGGTATGATGCTAGATCCAGAAGTAGGTGTCTTGATGAGCGCTCCCAAGGTATTTTGAGATACAGTGGTAGCTGAGATGTCCATTCCAGTTGTAACATAGGTGAGATGTTTCCCCTTAATCCCATCCATAAACCCTCTTTCTGGTTTACATGTCAGTTTGGCTTCACCCAGCAGGCAGAAGTTGGTCAGCTGGGCTAGGTTATATCCCACCACAAATTTGGATCTGGGTCAATTTCCTTCCTTAATTTGCTTACAACCCCCTGCTTCTCAGCTGGTTGATTGGGTTAGCTTAATCTCCCTGCTTGCTGCATGCATGCAAGAGGGGGCTAAACTAACTAAGTTTGGCTCACATCTCAAGGGAAAGATCCACCAGGATGCCATCCATTGTAACACTGGGATGGCCGCTCAAACAGGAGTCCTTAAGGACAAGGTAGGGGTTACTGGAGTGAAATAAATGTTGGTGGCCATCACAATCATGCCCAACAGCAGCCAAGGTGTGCAACTGAGAGATGATGCAGATAGCAGTGCAGAGAGGTTGATGATGGGATCCAAAATGGGAGCTTTAGGCAAGGGAGTTGATGACACTGGGCCAGGAAAATAGGTGGTCATCTCCTGGGTCAGGGAAAAGTCCTCCTTGTCAGGGGCAAGGTGCTGGATAAGAGCACTGCCCAAAGGGCAACAGCCCATGTCAACAGTGGCCATGTCAGGAACCAATTCCTTACATCATTAATTATCCTTAAGGGATTTTTAAATTGTTCTCAATTATGATTTGGATTTCCTAAAGATATCTCAACAAATTCCCTGATTATCCAATTCCTCTGATAATTGTTTCACCTCCAGGGTATTGTGAAACTCTATATTGTTCATCACCAAATCCAACTGCAATGTTTCATACTTGTTATCAACTCTGAGCTCAACCCTTGGCTCCTGATACATAACAGATGTGTTTGAGATATCCTGATGTTGGAACTTATGGTTGTTTAAGTGAATAATACAGTAGGTTTAAAATCTATGGCAACAAACAAAATGAACTCAGATTTAAGCAAAATTAAAATGAACCCAAATCTATTGTAAATCAATATAAATTCATTTATTTTTAATTTCATTTAAATCTGAGTTCATTTTGTTTAAATCTGGATTGTTTTTGCTTGTTGCCATAGCTTTTAAAACTATTGTACCCTTCCTTGATTCTTGTTTGTTTAATAAAACCTTTATCCTGTTCCCAGATTTACTGCTTGCTACAATAGTTTTAAATAGAAAACCTAGCTAGTGCCTAGAATTCTTACTACTAATGCTGGTGGTGGCTTGGGTATATTGGCTTTGCTACTATGTATGACTTTCTGCTTGATCTCCTACAACACTGACTTGGTTCTCTTGGTTGTGATCCCTGCTATGAAGAATGTGTGTGCTACTGATGGGTTGATGAAAACAGCCACCTTGCCTGAAATCAATATTTAATACTGGAAGGAGTCCATAAACCTGATTCTGGTGAAGTGGGTCTCTGACAGGCCATGTCAACACTATAGTAAAGTGATAACCTGGTTTTAGATCATGTTGTCTTCTGGTTATCAACACTTTTTTAATTAACAGTGCACTTTACCCTGAACATTTTTAATATAAAAATATATTTTAAAATACTTTATTATACTCAAAATTATTTTAGAGAGTTCAAAAATACAATGAAATAAATACTCTAAGTAATACAAATAAGGAGATATAAGCAAGTATTTTTCAATTTACTATGTAAAAAACACTCTTTATTATAAAAATATTTTCCCCATAAAAATTTAAAATTCAATGAACCAAAAATAAATATATTTGAAATAATGTAACAAATACAAAATAGAAGAAATTTATATATTTAATTTATTATACTTTTTATAAGCACAACTGAAAAATATTTCATACTTTAAAGATAAATTAACAAAATATGATATATTTCTTATACCATCACCTTGAAACTAAACATAAAACTTACTATTTATACCTAAAAAATTGAGACAATCCAAAAAATAAGTAAATTTTAAATTTTAAAAGTAAAAAGGATCCAGGAAAAGCAAAGCTTACTGGGTTAATTGAAGCCATCAGAAAGAACATTAGCAACATTTTCAAGGTGCTTTTTGATCTCTACCACCTTGTACTTTTTATTCACCATCTTTTTGACTTCCTCCTGGTAGACTGCTTCTTGGACTTCCTCTTTTTGGGGGCCACCTGGTTAGCCAAGTTGCAGAACTTGGAGAAACTTCTTGCCTGCTCCTCCTGAAGCTTGGCAAAGAACTTATTGAAATTTGGGTTTGTCCCAAACTTGGTCTTCAGGTGCTTGTGCCACACCTCCAGGCTGGAGGTTGTCTTCATCCCCCCATTGATGCAGGTGCTCTGACAGTTCCATGGTGCAGTGGCCCCACTATTTCTCAATGGGCAGTCACCTTCTTACCTACCCATTGTTACTCAAAGTAATCAAGGTAGCCCTTGAAAATGGTGGAGTGCTTCTTAACATAAGTATCCTCCAGGAGGGCCTCAAAGCCAAGCCCAGTATGCTCTGGCCGCACAAAAGCCAAGGCAGCAAACTGGGTGATGGCAAAGCAGCACTTTCCTTTACCATTATTAAGATACTTCTCAAAGAGCTTCTTCTTGCTCTTGAGATGTTTGATGAGAGCCTGTGTTGTGTTTGGCTCCTGGGGACAACATCCAGGAGGACACAGCAGGAAATCCTTATAACAAAAGATTTGAGGTATGAAGCTAGCCTTGGATTAGCCTTCAGGGCAAAATTAAGGGCATGTACCTTAATTTCCTGGAATACAAGATGAGGAATTCAGTTTTGGTAAAAAGGAAAGGAAAAAGCTTGAAGAATATTAAAGCCAACACAAATGTGGATAAACTTGACTTTATTAAGAGAAATGATTCTACTTAAATAGTAGAAAAGGGCTGATAATCACTCATTAGGTAGAAATAGTAGCAGAGGGGATCATGTGACTGTACAACAGTCACTGTTAAGTATTTAGCCAAATAAATACTCCAAGATATAAAGTTGCTCTGTTTTTGCTGTTTTTTTATATAGATAGGTTTGGCTAGAATTCTTCAGATAAAGATTCCTGAGAACTTAGTATCTATATTCAATAAAAGAACAGAAGTCAAGATTAGCTAAATCAATCTTGGAGACTAGGCATCTCAAAAACAATTTAATTAACCGGGAAGATTAATTAATAGATATATGGGAACATAACTAATGAGGATTTAATTATATTGGTTAATTGCCTTGACTGTGTCAAGAAGTTTGGTTAAGGTTAATCAAAATTAAACCCCTGAATTTTGGGTTAGAAGCACACTTTGGCAAATTCATTAGGTTAGAAGTGCCGCCGTGCCGCCTAATTGATTTGAGAAGCGCTGAGGCGCCGCCTGGGAAAATTGCTGGGCGCCTGGTTTGAGTTTTGAAGCATTTTAATGGGTTTTAAGGCAAAAACCCATTAAATGCAAAGATAAATAAATAAAGGCAAGGATGCCTAGGAATTCAGTTTTGATCAGCTGGTTCCCAGTTGGAACATTGATAGCTGAGTTTTGGGATGTGTAATCCACAGGGTTTTGGCACCGGGAGCTGGGGAGATCCATGCTGAATTGGTATATTGGGATGAATGGAGTCAAGTGACTTCTTCCCATTGTAGGTTGGTCCTCATAGGTTGAGAAATATTGGTGATCTTTTAGGTAAAGATCTAGTTTTGGATGACTCAAATGCCATAGACCACGTGATATGAATCATAGGTTGATTCAGGAACCAGAGGGGTTTTCAGACAAATATGCCCCAAATGGTATATAAGCAAAAACAGCTAATTTTAAATAAAAATATATTGCCAATTTTTACGCTTTCCCCTCAACTTCTTTTTAATTATCATGTCTTCTTTATTACTATTTGAAAGAGCAAAATTTGGGGTGCTTTGTGTTGAGGCCGCTGCTGCAAGAAAGGAAGTTCCTACCAGCTTGCTTGAGGAAGCTTGGGCAAGTCTGGAGGTCTCTAAGATTACATCTGAGGAATCTTTGGTAAAAGTGAAAGCAGCTTTTGAAGAACTATACTCCAACTACTTTTCCAGAGAAGTAACCCCAGCACAAGGAAATCAAGTTTATGTATGGGACTCCTGGAACTTGCTGTTAGGGTTTGATGAAATTTTGCAACAAGTAAAGGACAGAGCCAATTGTGAAGTTGAGGCGTTAAGAAACAGAGAGAAAAAAAGTGTCAAAATTATGGCTTGTTGGAAAGATGACAATAAAGCATTGTCTCACAAAATTGCCTCTCTGGAGGCAAAGCTCCTCAAAGCTTTGTCACAGGAAGGTACCAGTAACAAGAGTCAAGTGCAAGATAACAGTAAGTTTGACTGGTTAGACCTGGATCTGTCACATGTCACATTGGGGTGAAGTCATACCAGGATCAGATAAAGTCAGGTATGATATTCCGGAATGGTTAGATATTGGATCATACCTATTTACAGAAGGCAAGGAATTTCTGAAGTCAAAAGAAAAAATGACCAAATATTTGCACATATCACTATTCAAATGCTGTATTGAAATAGAATTAATAGCGCACTTTAAGGCATCTCCCCCCTCAATATTAGACATAGGGAGTTGATATTTGCAGAGAAATTTAGAATGAACTCAGGAAAAAAAGACAGCCAGATGACAGCAGCTTCATGGTATACTCAACGCCCTTTTTGAAGGTGACTTCACAAGGTCCAACCCAGAGGGAGTCAAGCTTATGGGCTCTGCCTCCAGTAAAATTCTGATAGTAGAGGACTAGATCACCTACTTGGTACTCAGGGAGGGGGTTATAGAAGCATTGGAAGGCAAGATTTCTAAATCCTTGACTTTATAGGCAGTTGAATATGCTATTGCCTGAATGTCAATGATACAATTATTCAAGTCTTTGATCAAAGTTGATGTGTCTGTCAATCCTGAAGCTCATGTCAAAGGGGGTACCAAGATGGAGGGAGTTGTGGCTTCACACCCATACAGCTTAGTGAAGGGAGATTGGCCAGTCACTTAGTGTCTACTGAGTCAATACACAAAGAGAGCAGCAGGGTGGAACATATCCCAATTGGGAGCATCAGAGAGGGTGAGTTTTCTCATGATGGACACAAGGGAGGAATTGGCTTGTTCAACAGTTCCATTAGTTGACGGGTTATATGGCGCAGAGAAAGATTGGTGAGTGCCCATAGCCTCTACAACAGACTTTATGAGGCAAGCATTAAAGGAGGTGACATTGTCTTAAAGAAGGACCTGAGGGCAGCCATGGTGGTAGAAGATATCTTGCAACAAGAAATTAGCAGTGGTCTTGGCAGTTATATCTTTTGTAGCTCTGGCTTTGACCCATTTACTAAAATGATCTACGGCTACCAAGATAAACCAACACCCAGACCTAGAACAAGGGAGAGGCCAAAAAACATCAATGCTCACAGTGTGGAAAGCATGCTTAAGAGGGATAGCTTGAATTGATGTTGGGAAGGTCAGGGTTGTTGGAGTTGACAAGAATGACAGGAGGCAAGGATGTCAGGGATTAAGAGGCGCATGTTTTCCCAATAGAAGTTCTTGCACAACCAGTTATGAGATTTTGCTATACCCCCATGCCCAGTATCAATGTGGGCTAGTAGGATAATGGCTATTCTCATAATAGGACAAACAAAGGGCAGATAGATGTTGTTGACTTTCTTGAAGAGTTGTCTATCCCAAATTACAGTATCTTTTGATAGGGCCTGGAGTGCCAATCAGATGTCTTCTGGCTCAGTGGTCCAGGAGTCAGGGTACCCTATTAATTCATATAGGCAATCAGAGTCTACAGGATGAATAGCTAGTATAAGCATCAGTTGAAAATCCATCAGTGTTCTGATTTTGCGCACCAGGGCAGTGGACCACAGTGAAATTGTATCCCTGCAAGCTCAGAGCCCAAAATGTTAATTGACCTTCAGGATCCTTTAATTGCTGCAGCCACTTAGGGGATGAATGGTCAGTGACTACATTAAAGTGAGTTCTGCAAATGTAGTGTTGAAAATTTTTCACTGCATGCAAAACTGCTAGTCATTCCTTTTTGGTGACGCTATAGTTCTTCTTGTGTTTGTTGAGCACTTGTAAAGAATAGGCCACAGGTCAATCCACGCCCTCATTGTTAAGCTGGGCTAAAATGGCACCCACAGCTACTCCACTAGCATCAGTGTACAATATGAACTCCTTATCATAATCAGGGTAGACTAGGATGGGAGCCTCTTTAAGCTTGGCCTTCAGCACTTCAAACAATTGCTGCTGACTGTCAGTCCACTCAAAGGGTATGTTACAAAGGAGTTGGACAAGGGGTTTGCTCAATTCAGCAAAGTCAGGGATCAACTGTCAATAATACCCCATCATACCAAGAAATACTTAGATCTCCTGTAGGTTTGTGGGAGGCAGCATCTTATCAATGGCTTCCACCTTATTGTTCATGGAGTGTATTCCAGTCTGGGTGACCTCATGGCCTAAGAATTTGAGTTGCTCTTTAAAGAAGGAGCACTTGGAGGGTTTTAGCTTTAAGCCAGCTTCTTGAATCTTGATGAAGACAGCCTTGATATGGTCCAAATGATTGGTAAAGGTGGAGCTGAACACAGTGATATCATCAAGATATATGAGAACACAGGAGAGCTTCAGGTCTTGTAGAATAGAATACATAGCTCTTTGAAATGTAGGTGGGGCGTTGCAGAGTCCTTGGGGCATTTTATTGGGTTTGTAGAGGCCTTCCAAAGTGATTAGGGCATCTTTTTCCTGGTCTTCTGTAGACAAGTCAACCTGCCAGTAGCCCAAAGCTAATTCCATAGCAGAGAAGAATTTTGAGCCTCCCAATTGTCTGAGAGCATTGTCAATCCTAGGCACAGGTATGAACCCTTTTTTGTGAGCAAATTCAGACGGCAGTAATCCATCACAATGTGGTGGCCTCTGTCCTTCTACTTGAGGATCAACAAGAGGGAGGCCCATGGACTTTGGGAAGGGGCAATTATTCCAGCGTCTAATAGTTGTTTGAGCTCCTTAGAAACCTGGGCATCCTCTACCCTTCTGCGGCAGCAAGGCTTGGCACAAAAGGGTGGCACATCCCCAGTATCTATCTGATGGATAACCCCCTTGGCTAGGCCATAGTCTGTAGGTTAAGATGCAAATATATTGTTAAACTGATTGAGCAGTTCTAGTACATCTTTTTGTTGAATGGGAGACAGTTGTGGTAAGTTGGCAGTGGTGAACAAGGAGAGAACCTGAGGGTTTTCTTCAGGTAGATTAAAGTTGCTGAAGGTTCTAAAAATGTAGAGGGATGCCACCTGTTCTGCCCCTAATATGCAATCATGTCCTACACCTTTGCCTCAAGATACATGCATAGGCAAAGCAGTCAGGTTAGCTAGCAACAACTGTACAGGTTCCTTATGAGTTTGATCTAAGATCCCCAGGCATAATTGAGGCTCCTTGCAGCTTAGAAATTCAGGAGAGTATAGCTCCAGGAAAGACTTTTCAGGCAATTTGTAAGAGATCTGAGAGTCTATAATCACTTGGGAGCCTGGGGAATGATGACAGTTGCAGGGGCAAGAAGAGGCACACCTTCCTCTGCAGGACAGGAAGGAGGAGAGGAAAAAATATTGGAGGAATGAGTTCTGTACTTGAGCAATAAGATACCTGTGGGGTACTCAAGCACACAAGTCTTAAGGTGTTTGCCCAGGAGATGCAGAGGCTCTTCAAAAATTAAAGGGACCTTGTATCCTAAGAGCAATAGGTATCCATCCCAAAGGTTTACAATTCTATTATATTCTTGGAGGAATTGCGTACCAACTAGGAGATCATAGCTTTTATTCTCTAGGACAACAGGGGGAAGCAATGAGAAGCTTTCTAAACCTCATGGGCAGGGCAGAGTAGGCCCCAATGGCTCAAGTTTGAGCCATGCCAGAAGTACCATATGATTAAGTGTAGTTGAGGTCAGGGGCCAGCTTAAGCTTCTTCATTAGCTTGGATGATACCATATTGACTGGAGAACCTGTATTCAGAATTGCCTTGATCTTAACCTTTTGGATTGACACTTCCACACAGGTAGTATCTTTCCCAAAGGGGGGCAAGACAGTCCAAACTTCTTGTGCCGCTTCAAACTCCTTTTATCATTTGGCTAGCATGCATTGTAAGGCAGGAATTTCTTTATACATAGTCTTCAAAGGGAGGGATATGATCACATTCCAAAAGAGAGCTTCTGCTAGCTCAGCAGCTTCTTCAGAAGAGTCTACCAGGACAGGAGGTCAATGAGCCTGGGCTAGGTAAGGGCGAGTCACTATGGCCTTGGATTCACTTGAATGTGGGCAAGTGGTAGTTGTGGTTCTCCCTGAGCAAAGCTTGTAAGGGACAGACACAGTTTCCAGGACAGCCAACACAGAGTAGCCATAACTATCTGATTCATTGTAGTCAGAGTCTTCAGGTTCAGAATCACTAGAAAGATTGTGGAACAGGTGAAGGATAGTTGGGCCAGCCAAAGAGGGAGATTCCTTGTCAGAGGGAGGATCAGAAGAAGACGGGGGAGATGGTTCAGCAGAGAGTGTCTCTGCCTCTAAGCTGACCTCTCTTTTCCTGCCTGCTCCTTTGGGTTGCAACCTTCTACCTGAGGTTTGGTACAGGTACGCAAGTGGTGTCCTATTTGACCATAATTGTGACATCCTTGTCTCTTAGGCTGTCCACTTAAGCCCATAGTCATAATGCGCAGAGTACAGGAGGTGGTTCCAGCGTTGTTGGCCTTATTCTTGCAAACCATGGTACCCCCATGGGTCAAATGCATGTCTTGCAAGAGGGTCTTAATACTCTTCATAGAATTAAGATAGTCTTTGTGTGCCTTAAAGTGCAGGCACAGGAGCTGATTCACCTTCAAAGTGTTTGAACATGCTGTGTAAGCTTCACGGGGGTTAACTGAAGACTGGTAATTAACTGTTGTCCTTGAATATAGAAGCAGTCAGCAAACTCAGTCAGGGTCTCCTTGGGCTTAAAGACAATGTGCATTAATACATCTTTCTTGATCTCCAAGCTGAGATCTCCTCTGAATTCCTCAATCAGGAGGCATTTCATATCCTCCCAAGTGACAATGGAAGAGAGTTCAGGGACCACAACTTCTTGGCACGTAGGATTCAGGCAGGTAAGAATATGCTCCTTTTTAAGCTTGTCAGTAGCCCTAAGCATTGCAGTTTTGTAAATTTTCAGGAAGTGTCATAAATGAAATTTCAATACTTGTATTGAAAACCTGGTAATTGAAACCCAGGTCTCAGGGAAAGCCGTATGTTGACCAGAGTGGACAGGAAACCGCCCAACTGCCAGTTGGGTCAAACCCTGGACCACCAGAGATAGATGACCCCAAACAGGGGGAACAGAAACCTGCCAACCTGCCAAGCGTCAATACTGGAGGTTTGAAATCAACACTGGAGACCCTGGAATTGAACCCCAACCCTCCAAAGACTACTCAAGTCACACAAAGTGGACAGGAACCTGCCAACTTGTTAAATTGCAAACCCAGTTGATGAGTTACTCTGAGACCCGCCAGTCTCCTGAGAATAATTCCCCAAATGGTCACCAGATTGCTTCCAACCTTGCGCCACCAAAGATCCAGACCTATGCAGAGGTTGTAACTTGCCTTAAGGAGGTTAAAACAAAACCTACTGCTAACTCTGCCAATGACCACCAGCAGCTGCCAGTCTTTCGTCCAGAATGGGTAGTACAATTGAACTACTCAGGTGATGTGGTGAACAGTTGCGATGGAACAAGGCATTACCACTTCTGTTCACCAGAGCAGCCACAACCTGGATCTGCTGCCCTCAAGACTCTAAGCCAAGATCCATGCCCCGCCAGTGCCTTGTCTGCAAACCTGAACCCTGCAAAAATTGAAGAAGCAAAAACCCATGGTATAAAAGCCCTGGCGGTATGGTGATGACCATATTGTCATTTTTGATAATAAAAGTTTTATGAACCTTTGGTTTGAACAAATCTTACCCTATCTAGTATTAGTGATCTTCCATCTTAACTCCGGCCAAGTAGACCGTCAGGCAACCACCCCCCTCCAGAGACCGACCTGCTAACCCGCCCAAGGCACTATACTGCCCCCTGGAGCCCCCTTTGGACCTGTGCATCTTACTGAATACCCGCCCAACCCTGCCTACTTGGAGTAAAACTTGGAGACCATCATCATTGCTGATCCCTTGGAAAGAACTAGGGAAACTGAATACATAGGACGTGAAGGAAAGAGGATCAAGGTGCTGCCCTTATTGTTCAAAGACAAGTACAATTATCTGCCTGCCTACTTTGTTCCCATGACTCTGCCCTTAACCCTGCAACCCGACTGCCCATTGGAGACCCCCCACCGCAGCCAAGACTACGTCCACCCAACTGTTTGGAGTACTCTACATTACTTTGACGGGAATAATAGACACCATGGTACCCAATTCAGGGCCCTGGTCTTTGCTTGGGCAATCTGTATCCTATATTATCAAGTTAGCACCCATCCTATGGTGGGCATTACCCTCTGGCCCAGCTGTATTCTGTCCCAAGCCAACCAATGCATCTATCTATGCCTGGCTTACTGACAGGAAGGCAGCAATGGTAGAAGTTTTGGATCAAATATCTTCTTGAAGGAAGGCTTATAGTTGGGGTCAATGGACAATGAGGTGGATTGACTGTTGTCCCCTGGGTTGAGAAAATTGATGTGAGGATTGCCCTCAAACTCAGATTTGGCAGCAGGTTGTCTAGCCCAGAGAAGCCAAAGGCTCTCTTCCAGGGTATCCAGTGTAGAGCTGTTCTGTCCACTGATATCTCTAGCAGTAGCTGCTGCAGCCCCAAATTCATCAATATTAATCTGTTGTACTTTTAGTGTACCAGAAATCCCATTGATACAAGTGGCCAGGGAAGTTGCTTGAGCATTAAAAGGGGTAACCTGTCCATTTATTGTTTCCATCAAGCAAGAGAGGTTCTGTACCTCCCTTTTGAGTGCACCTTGCCTATCTGCAACTTCATTTGTTCCTTCTGCTAGCTGGTCCAAGGCAAGAGCACTGTTGAAACAGGGTTGGCCTTCCAAGCCAGGGCAACACCCATTATTGATATGGGTAGGAGTATCAGTGACCTCATCCTCCCCTTCACCGTCAGAGTCAGAGGACAAATCATCAGGGTCAGAGAGGCGTTGTCTCAAATACTCAATCTTACCTTGCAAGGTAGCTACTTGGTTGGTTAGTGAGGCAATGCAAGAGTCAGGTGTAGGTTCTACTGGTGGGGGGTTTGTAACAGAAGCTTGAAGTTGAGTAGTAGCTTTGAGTTCAGCTATGGCTTCCCATACCTTAGCTTCAAAGGCAGACAGGACCTCTACATAAAGAGCAGGAGGAGTCACTTCAATAGAAGCTACTCTATCATCAATGTAGTTTTGAGCCTGGTACAAAGTGTCTCCTAATGCAGCCTTATCCAGACCATATTGTTGGTGAAGATTTTGGCCCCAATTATTGATGTAGGTCCCAACCAACTTGAGTTGGGAATTAACATGCTCTCAAAATTGATTGAGCTTGTTAACTAAAGTCTCAATATCCTGACAATACTTTAGAAGAGTTGCTTCCATCTGCCCACGCCACGTAGCTTGATGATCATCCAGTTTGCACAGGTGATCCTTGATATATCCAGGGAGCAAGGAGCAAAGGGAGTTCAATGACAAGGTTAAGTACTTCTGTGAAGCCAGCAAGTTATGCTGGTTATCTGAAATAAAAGCAAAGAGGCTATAAGAACATTCTTAATAGGCCATATTTTGTGCATGGTTGTTTGAGACATCAGTGGCTACAGCAGTCAAAAGCTGGTTCTGAGATCCTAGCGCCAATTGATGATGAACCAAGGTGGGTTAGATAAATTGGTTAACTAACACGCCAATAGTATCCATCAATTACATCAGCACAGGGGGAAGACCAAAGTCCAAGAGGAAGGAACACAGGTCTTTGGAATTCATATCCAGGACAGAGACCAGGGATAGTGTGCATTGCCACATTTCCTGTGTGGAGAAGGGAGCGTGCAGCAGCACAAGATTGCTCATAGTTGACAGAGAAAGCTGGAAGGGGGCCCAAGCAGGCCCAGGAGACAACACCAGTACCATAGGAGTTGAGGGGGTATCGGTGATATCTTCTTCTAGAGGAGGACTAGAAACTTTAGGTTGCTTGAGCACTTCAGAAAAAAAGGGGAAGGACCAGAGAATGCATGTGGGAAAGGGGTAACCAAGGGGCTTGCAGCCCCTGTAGTGAGCACCATTTTGTTGTGTTTGGCTCCTGGAGACAACATCCAGGAGGACACAGCGGGAAATCTTTATAACAAAATATTTGAGGTTTGAAGCTAGCCTTGGGTTGCCTTCAGGGAAAAATTAAGGGCATGTACCTTAATTTCCTGGAATACAAGATGAGGTATTCCTTTTGGAAAAAAGGAAAGGAAAAAGATTGAAGAATATTAAAGCCAACGCAAATGTGGATAAACTTGTCTTTATAAGGAGAAATGACTCTGCTTAAATAGTAGATAAGGGCTGATGATTACTCATTAGATAGACAGAGTGGCAGAGGGGATCACATTGGGATGAGGTCATACCAGGATCAGACAAAGGCAGGTATGAGATTCTGGAATGGGTGGATATTGGATCAGACCTATTTACAGAAGGCAAGGAATTTCCAAAGTTGAAAGCAAAACCAACCAAATCTTTGCACATATCACTATTTGAAGGCCATATCAAAATAGCATTAATGGCGCAATTTACAACAGCCTGCCTAAAATGGAAGAAGAAGCCCTGTACTTCCCCATTAAAGGTAGCCTCAAAAGCTCTGAACTGAGCAAGCTCAAAGTCCATAATGAAACCTTTGGCCAAGTGAGCGCGCATAAGCTAGCTGCTCAGTGGCTAGGACTGACTCATCCTTCTCAATAGAGGAAGAGTTTTCTCTGGTGGTGTGGGTGGGAGGGGGAGCTTATTGGTGGGAAGGGAGCTCAAAGAATCCTGGAATTTTTGAAGGCTCTGGCTTAGACTTCAGTCTTAGCATCTGGTAGGAGGAAGAAAACAAGGGGGATAACCTGGGCGTCAAACTGCCCATGCAGTACCCAAAGCTGCTTAAAGAGGGTGGGACATGTTGCAACAGTGCTGTTGCACAGCCAGGTGGTACCAGTGTTGAGCTGCTCCAGGTTTTGGGTTGTGGCCTAGTCAATGATCCTATCCTCCACTTCCTGCCCATTGTCATGGAGCAGGAACATCTCACTATCCTCAGCTTTTTTGAGGTCATTGGTGAGTACCAGGTCTTTGATTGTGGTGGTGCTCTTGGCCAGAGGATTAGAGGCTCAGAGCCTATTGCTAACAAACTTAACTAACTGACTGTGGGTTGGCACCCTCTTCTAGTTGGTTGGGGAGAGGTACTTGCAAGCAAGCACGGCCAGCTGGGTGGCGGAAATATCTTTGGAGGTGGGCATCACCTGGACAAGATACCACTTGAGGAGGCAGGCAATGGTGGTATTTGGCATGATGCAGGTATGCTTGCCCTTGATGGTTTGGACCTTGTACCAGTGCTCAGTGTTGAGCCGCACTGGGCAAGATTAACCCTTGCAGGTATAGTGACAACTCTTGAAGCCCTGATTGGTGTTATTACAGGATAAAATGTAACCATTGGCTACCATGTCTGGCCCACCCTTCACACTCATAATGGGGAAGTACTTTGGAAGAGAGGAAGGAACCTTAAACCTGCCATTGACATTTTAGATATTGTGGGACACAAGAGGGTCCCAGGGGTCAGCAGAAGCATGGCAGAAGCCAGGGAAGTAGTCAGGCCGGGGCTTGGAGTCATCCCCAGATGAACTGGAATGGGGGAGTTTGGTGGGGGAGAAGAAGGGGGTTTTCCTGGTGCTCTTTGTGTGTGGGAGACTTATCCTTGGGAGGGTTTTTTTTTGGCCTGGTGCCGGTTCTTGGAGGGCTCTTTGTCTGAAACTGAGTTTTAGAAACTGTGATTGGTAAGTGAACCATCAGATTTCTCTCCCCCAGTGTAGTGAGCTGGGCTCTGATCAGAGGAGGGCTTTGGTAAGGGCTTAGGGGAAGACTTGGAGGCAGCCTTCTTGGTTGGTACTGACTTTAGCTTTGAGGTCTTAGGAGCCTTGAAGGGACGCTTGGTACCCTTCTGCTGCTTGGAAGTATTCTTGTCCTAAAATAATAAGTAACAAGTTCTAAAATAAAGCTTTGTATTTAAAAACAAAACACGATAACTATAGGAATCATCAGATCTAAACTTTATGCTTATTGGGCTTTCAGTGAAATTTAAAATGTAAAAAATATTTTAAAAGTTCTTATTTTATTAGAGTTTAAATAACAAGTCAAAAGTTAACAGAAATATGCAAAAGTAGTAACTTTAGAATAGAGTTTTATTTTAAAAATGAGAAAATATGAAAGAGAAATGTTTAAAACCCAACATATTGTTGCAACATCTTTGATTACTCCCTCTCAGGGACTTAATGCCCCAAGTAAATCACCAAGCAGCTCACCGAGTGGTTCACCGCCCAGTCAATAAACTGGTGGCACCTTTATCAGTTAACCATCTATGACGGGGATCACTCAATCCAGGTCCTAAATGGAACATAACTTGATTAATCCTTGTGACTCAAGAGGAACATTACTCAGATAAACCCCATGACCTCCATGACGTATATGGACAACATATGGCTTGTCACAATACTATATATTAAGCTATATTCATATTCAATAAAGTATCATTCTCTTCTTAAATCTTCCCCTTTATTTCGTTTATTATACTTCCCAGAAGTATAAATATGACAGTGGTAGCACAGGTAGGTTATCCATATCTACCCAGCTCAAAGGAAAAATTCCTCCCAAGAAAAGAACCCAAGCAATGTCACTCCCTAATGGTTGGAGAGATTAAAAAGTAGGACAAGACGTCCCCCCTGGACTTGTCATCTACAATAATCTCCTTGTACCCATCAACCAGTACAATGCCCTCAAAACCTGCAGTCTGTTCCCTACCACGCCAGCCACAACAGCGTCTATGCAACCTGAGATACCCAACACCGTGTTTCAACACTTACGTACCACTGAGATTGGCGCCTTTGCAGTACTATGCCGTGTGAACGCCTCTCTTTGGATCAACAGCACTGAGAGCAAGTTCAAACAAGTGGAGTACCCCCCCAAAGACTCTGGGTTAGCAAAGTTGCCCTCTGTGTCACAGGGACTGCTTTGCACTTTGTTACCAAATGGCTAGCCCAACACCCTAACCAGAAGGAAAACTGGGAAGTGTTCAAGGCCGCATTCCTTGAAAAGTTCTCCATGAAGGATTCAGATGTAGTAATCATGACCGAACTCCAAACCTTCAAAATGACAGGGACCATCAAGGAATACATTGCCGTGTATGAAGGACTACATGACTGTGCGCCCAGCACCATCAATTTTGATGAACCTGGACCACGCCTGGACTTCTACAATGACCTTCCCACACATATCAGACAACAGTTTGACATGACCTGCTGCAAGAACCTTGAGGATGTATTCCTAGAAGGAAAACGCGCAGCTCAGAAGTCTGACAATCTACACACCGCCAACAAGCAAAAGGAAACCCCTGCAGCTAAGAGAGAACCTCGCCCCAATAAGCAAAACAACCAAGCCAACAGTACCCAACCTTGTAACAGGAATTGTACTGCACAAGCCAACCAGGCCAGCACTGAAGATACCAACAAGGAGGGAAAAGCTCAGGGAAGTGCTTAGGCAATCTTCCCTCCCCCTCTTCACAAGACTTGTACAGAGAACAGGACATGGACTTCATCACTATGATCCAGGTTCCCTCCAGCAACCCTCTCCTGTTTGCCACCCAATCTGGAAATAGAAACCTTACCTATCCTTTCCGTTTTTGCAGATACCAGGGCACAGCGCTATTTGACACTGGAGCCAATCAATTGCTTATTAACAAGAGTTTTGCAGACCTCATGAAGTTACCTACCATTTGAAGTAACGTCAAAAGAGTCATCATGGCGGACAACCGCAGCACACCAGTTACCCGTGAGACCAAACCTTTCCGGGCCCAAATTGGAGACGTTCAAACAACAATTAGTGGCCCCATCATCCCAATACCAAAATATGATATCATAATTGGATTAGATTGGATGCAAAAGACAAAGCCTCACATAGACTGGGACAGTGCCACCCTCACAATCCATCAAGGAGAAGTCCACCATCACGTGTAACCAACACACCTTGACACCCTCATGAGAGAAAACATATTTGTAAAGATCATGGAAATGGAGAAAAAAACTGATGTCAGAAAAATCAATTGGAGCACATGTATATATAAAGTCATTCACTTCAAAAACACATAAATACACCACAAACAAAACCCAATTAGAGACCAGCTGGTCAATGAGTTTCCCTCCTTATTCCAAGAATCACTACCTGGGCTACCCCCTGATTGGGGTATACAACATGAGATCAATTTAAAAGGTAGTGTACCTAAGGCGTGACCCATCTACTGCCTCACACCACAAGAAGACAACGCTCTGAAAGCCTACCTTGACAAAGCACTCAAGAAAGGCCTCATCAGACCTTCAAAATCACCCTTTGGTGCTGCTGTCTTCTTTGTGGCAAAGAAAGATGGAGGCCTCTGCCTGGTCACAGACTACAGGGCCCTCAACAAGGTCACAATAAAGAACAGGTATCCCCTGTCCCTAATTGATGACCTTTTTGATGCCCTGGGGGGGGGTCCCAAATCTTCACAAAAATTGATTTGACAGCAGGATATCACCAAATTTGTGTGAAACCTGAAGACATTCTAAAGACTGCGTTTTGGACTAAATATGGATCCTTTGAATGTGTTGTACTCAATTTTAGCATGACAAATGCTCCCAGTACTTTTTTAACCTTGATGAATGAAGTATTCAAGGAACACATTGGGAAAAGAGCAATCATCTACCTGGACGACATCATCATCTATATTCCCAACCTACAACAACACTGGGAAGACGTCTGCGCAGTCCTCTGTACCCTGCAGGAAAACCAACTAATTGCTAAACCATCCAAATGCAAGTTCTTCTCAACTGAACTCCCCTTTCTTGGTCATGTCATTAGTAAGGACGGCATCAAGCCTGATCCAGACAAGATATGTGCTATAACAGAAATGCCAGCCCCAAGGAACAAGAGCAAGCTCCACACTTTCCTTGGGATGGTAGCATATGTACGCAGGTTCATCCCTGACTGGGGCGCCCTAACAGCTCCCCTATCAGCCATCACTGGGAAAACAACCAAATTTTTCTGGACACCTTTGCGGGATCAACATTTCTGCCAGCTGAAAGAGTGCATGGTTACTGCCCCCATCTTGCAATATCCAAACCGCAAGGGTATCTATGAGCTAGAAACCGACGCCTCTGATTATGCCATAGGAGGAGTCCTCCGTATTCAAACGGCCCAGAAAGACTTTCTCCCTGTAGCATATGAATCCAGGAAGCTATCAGACGGCAAACAAAGATACCCTATCTATGATAAAGAGTTAGTTGCCATCATACACTGTCTCATGAAATGGCGATGTTACCTAGAAGGAGCCCAGACGTTCAAAGTACTCACCAACCACAAGTTGTTTATATTCTTTAAAACACAACAACACCTGTCAAGAAGACAAGCCAAATGGATGAGTCTCATACAGAGATACCCCATGAAAATTGAATACAAGCCAGGCAGAGAGATGCTTACTTCAGACACCCTATCAAGGCTATACAATAAACACATCCTCTGCACTGATGGTGACCCCAACTGGCCCATGTTAATTGTGAGGAATCTCCAGGAAGGGTTCCCACCTGGAACACCAATGGACATCCAAGAGAAATTCCTTAAGAACAAACATGTGTTCAAAAACATATACAGTACCCTCCACTGAATCCTTCCAAATGGTGACACGGTACCCTACGTTCTGTCAACACAAAAGATTGACACAATCCTCTGTTATCACAGAGACTTGGGACACACCCGTAGCAGAAACTTACATGAATACCTCAAGACTCGCTACTGGTGGCCCAACATGTTAGATGATATCAGAGAAGTACTAGAACAATGCAAGGTCTGTGAAAAGTACGCCCAAACCAAAGCTCCACCCAAATCAGTAGTACCTGTATCTATCACACAGCCCTTCAAGGTATGGTCGTTAGATATTGTGGGACCTATGCCTGGTGAAAGCAAAGGCAAGAAGTACATCATCACAGCCATTGACTATGCAACCAGATGGCCCGTAGCACAAGCCACAAAGGAGCATAAAGGCAACAACATGAGACAATTCATTGGTAAGGAGATCATAGCTAAGTTTGGAAAGCCCAACCTCTTAATCACAGACAAAGGCACTGAACTCAAAGCTATTGACACCAACATATACCTCGCCAAAAATGGAATAAAACATGTCACAGCCAGCCCATATCACCCCCAAGCAAATGGACTTGTAGAGCAACTAAACAGCTCTCTAGTAGAAGCCCTCAGTAAGTTATCTGCCAACAATCCAAAAGCCTGGGTTGACATGTTACCAACTGCCCTTATGGTCTGCAGAACACGAGTCAACCGCAATACAGGCAAAAGCCCTTATGAACTTGTCTATGGCCAGAAACCTTCACTTGTCAGTACTACAATGGGACCACAACTGCCACTTCCCAAGAAAATTCCAGATAGCAATGACCCAAAATTACTACAAGCTAGAAAGGACCAAGAGACAATGGAACAACAAAGAGTTCAACGTGAAGCAATCCCATTACAACAAGAAAGGTTCCAAGTTGGAGATGAGATCTGGGTTGTCAACCACAACCAGCACAAATTAGACCCAGGATTGTGCGGACCAGGCATAGTCATGGAGGTGAAACCCAATAACATGTACCTCATCAAAGGGATTGGAGCTCAAACCAAACTAAAACGTATGCACCATGATCAACTTTGTTTGTGTAAGGCAAGAGCAGCCCAACAAAATTCAAGACTCCCTGTCCCTAATGCCAAACTGGATCAGTACTAGGCCTGTATACCAGATACCCTCAAAAAGGTTCCCAAGGCTCTGCCTTCCAGCACCCCAGGGGGAGATGTCACAACATCTTCAATTACTCCCTCTTGGGGAATTAACACCCCAAGTAAATCACTGAGCGGCTCACTGAGTGGTTCACCGCCCAGTCAATAAACTGGTGGCATCTTTATCAGTTAACCATCTATGACGGGGATCACTCAATCCAGGTCCTAAATGGAACACAAATTGATTAAGCCTTGTGACTCAAGAGGAACATTATTCAGATAAACCCCATGACGTATATGGACAACATGTGGCTTGTTATGATACTATATATTAAGCTATATTCATATTCAATAAAGCATCATTCTCTTCTTAAATCTTCCCCTTTATTTTGTTTATTATACTTCCCAGAAGTATAAATACAACAATATCAAAATTTCATGTGTTCTATTATGTAAAACATAAAGTTTTATGTATTCAAAGTGAAAAGTGTCACCATTATGAATGACAGTTAGTAAAAAATGCTGGATTCCTGCGGCAAATTAGAAGAAATGTAGAATTTTGAGAGACAACATTGGCACTGTCAACATTTTTTCAAAAGTTCACTATGTTTTTTTATAGTACAGCAGGTTTCAACCCTGTTGAGGTAAACATATATTGTTCAGTTTAGAACGCATGAACTCAGTCTAAAAACAGAATCAAAGTGGATCCAAATCTATTGTGATTTAATATAAATCCCTTAATTTTTTACTTTGTTTTTAGACTGAGTTCATGTTTTCTAACCTGAATAATATATGTTTATCTCAACAGGTTTGAAAACTACTGTACACTTAATCAAATTTAAGCAAACCAGCAAATTTCAACCATTTTTGGTCTGTTTTTGCTCATATAATATAATCAAATAAAAAAATGTAAAAATAAGTTAAAATATCACCAAGTTCTTTATTTATTAATTAAAAATGATGTTTCAGGGTGAGTAGATGATATTTTACCATTGCGTTTATAAGAAGTTGTTGGTAGATATCAAAAAGGCAAAGCGTTGACTTTGCCCCTTACGACATCCTCAACAGGAGGTGACATAGTAATTTAGGCTTAATTGTGCCACTCTAGTTTGCTTAAATCCACCCCAGTGGATGATCACAAGCAAATAGACAACATTTCTGGTTGTTGAAGTTATTATTGATAATAAATTCTATAGCAAATCACACTTAAATTATGGGATCACCGTTAGCCACCAATCCCTTTATTATATTAAAAACAGGATAAGTGCCACCAATAAATTTATAGGATGAACGTTTCAACAATCTGCTATATGTGCAATACCTATTTTGATATATCAATTTAGTAAAAAATATTTTCAAGTGTGCAACTAATATTTTTACTGTAGATGTTTCAGTTTTGTTATTGAAAATAAGTTTGGCTTAAAAAGTGTTGACATTGACACTTTTATGTTGTGAAAACAAATAAAAAATAAACTAATTTTTTATTAGTAAGCATAAAAGAAAAAATCTGGTAAAATTGAGTTTTTTATTAAGCTTAATATTAGATTGTGTTGAGATGGCCACAATTTTGTCATGTTTTCTGGGGCTGCGCCCCTGAGCGCTTTAAAAATGGGAATCAAGCTTGCACAGCTAGCAAGAAGCATGGTAGTCTTCAACTTTTGAGCCAACTGTGACCATGTCAACATGGGCGCTGTTGCCGCCCAAAGCTAGGGGGCTACAAGCCTTTCTGGGGAGGCCATGCATAATGTATAGGGTACCAGAGGGATCTCCCCTGATAGAGGCTACCAAAGCTGTAAGGCAATGCTACACATCCGGGGAGGCCAAACCCAGAAGAAACCAAACTGGCAGCACCAAAACCACCACAAACTTTATCAAAGGAATTATCATGGTTGGCTTCATCTCAGAAAAATAAACGCCCCCAAGCAACCACAAGAGGATTATCACTTATGTGAGGGGTCACAAGGGGGTGCCTCAGGACAATACCTGGAGCCTGGGAGGAAACCCAGGCAGTGGGGGGCAAGGAGGCCGCGTAGAAGAAATTGGTGCTTAAAGGGATGGATTTCAAACCAGGGTTTTCTTTTACACCAAATAAATTCAACTTGAAGTAAGTATAGCAGTTGGCTTTATTAACAAGCTCAGCTCTGGGACCGCCCTTATAAGCGTGAAGATGATGCCAGAGTCTGAACCTGCTTGATGGCGTGTACAAGGTGAACTTGAGTGGCTGGCGTGAAAGTTGATACTAGAGGGTAGATCAAAGCTGCATGGACAAAAGGAAGAGGAAGCAAGGTAAGGAGAAGTCTAAACCTACCATGCTGGTTATTTCAAATCACTATCAGGCCTCAAGGGTTAACTTGAGAGCAATAATAGAAGCTTGAAGCTTTCAATTTCAAGGATAGACAAGCAGGGATCCCTAGGGGACCTGCCTGAATTTTAAGGAGTTTGGAGGCATTAGGGCCACCAGGAGCAGGGGAGCCTGCTGGTTGGTTGGGGAAACTTTTGCTTCCCAGGTCCAGGGGGGCTGGAGAGTTTCAAATCAATCTCCTCTGCCCAATCTGATTGGCTGAGGGTTATGAATGTAGAAGGCAGCATGGATCCTGGGCAGGCAGAGCCTATCAACCTGGCACATTTGGATTGACCAATGCTCATTTGTTTCAAATGGGGCGGAACCAAGCCAACAGATAATCAGAATCGATCATGATCTCGTCCAGAGTTGGTCACAAAAGTTGGGGCCAGGTGAGAGCTGTTTAGGAGGGGTACATCAAGACAAATCTCTCCTCAACTGTATGTGCTAAACCCCCAGTGGATTCAGGGGGTTGTCAAGGAGAAATAAACCTATCCAAGGCCAAAGGGGAAGTAACTTTACAATACAAGATAGATATCCAGGTTCTCTCCCCCCTCTTTTATCCCCTTACTGGGATGGGGCCCCCGCAATAGGAAGGTCCCTTCAGTTGCATCAACCTGCTCTAAACAATTGGGGGTATCTACCCCATTAATCTGATCCCTGGCAGGTCAGCAGAGTTTAACTTGGTCAATCCAGCATTTGCTCCTGGGTCAGTATTCCTGTATCTCCCTGCTTAAACAATCCCTTCCTGGATTTCAAGTGCTGGGATGGAGACCTATCCAATCTGAAGGTGGTTGTTTGGTCAATGATCAGCTTGACAGATCATATGGCAACTTCCAAGTGTCCATAGCTGGACTTGGCCTTGGCCAGTTGCATAGTTAAGTTCTGAGAGCTTCCTCCCCATGTCTATTCTGGTGTTAATTTCCACGCTGGTTTAGCCTGGTACCCCAGCCTTGGTTGAGTGTGGGAGTTGATATCTAGGCTTCACCAGGATATCTTGGAAGCCACCCAGGGCTTTGGGGATTGGAGCCAAGCCAACCTGTGCTTGAAGGGCATACACTGTAGCTGGATATGGGAACCCACTGAGATATCTTTTATGGAGGGAGGTGGATGTGAAGCTGAAATATTTTATCTGAGCAAGGGTTCAGCCTCCCTACCTTGGCAGCAATCAGACCAGGGTATGTCCGGTGGTGCAGGGTGTCATGGATCACAAGATTCATGCCCTTTCAGTTTTGCCTTTAGTGGAGTCACATCTGGGGCGCAAACCCCTTCAATTCTTGTCTGCAGCTTGAGATGGGGTTCAGCCCAAGCCAGGTGAAGGCCCCATTTACCTTCCAGATGATGGCATGGGTGATCCTTGACCTGCTTATGAGAGTGGCCAGTGATGCACCTGTCCTTCTACCATTTTTTGAGAAGTGTTTGCCATATAAGAACTATCTAGGGTTATCCAGTAAGAATAAGGTGTCCATGTTTTCTCATTGTGTTTTTACTGTGCTTTGATGCCATTTCCCTGATTGTAGCTAGAGGAGATCTCTGATGATGATCATTCCCAGGGCCTTACGGTAAATTCCTTATCCATCCCTGAAGACTAACCTCCAGCTTGGTACAAACCCAACCCTGCTGTTAGGATTTCCTGGTGTATCCCTTGGCTGCGCCCAAGAACACGACACATGGGTATATGCATGTGGTCCAAGCCTATAGACGGGTGTGAAGTAATAGCTCCATTGGATAACTTCTACGGAGCCAAGGTACACCTTATGTGAAACAAGTGCTGGAACATCCATGCATACACCACATCAGGGCATGCAGTGGATCTGGTTCTGTACCCCAGCCTTGGTTGGCTTTGGAAAGGGATATCTAGGGAACAGCTTTGGGGATTGGAGCCAAGCCAACCCATGTTTGAAGGGCATATGGTGTCGCGTTATGGCCAGTCGGTAAACCAGATCCAGCTGTCGAGATAGACTTTCCCATACATCCGGCTTCAGACTGATATGTTGAGCTGTACTGATATACGCAGTTGGATAGATCTGCTTGATCGATCTTACGCTCAGGTTTGATATCCTCTCAACTGCAGCTTCTGAGGAAGCAGGGTGAAAGGTATGGGATCTTAACTGAGCTGCAGTGGGATCCAAGAGGGATCATGGCTTGAGCTATATCTCAAATCCCTGTATAACTGTTCCCTTGATTATGATGGTAAAGATGGAATTCTTGTATTTTAATGTTCATCGTATGCTGCTGAGGAGTTGATATAGCCCTTAATTAGCATTTAGTGACAACAGGTATATACCCATGACCTTTGAGTTAAGCATTGCAACGTCAACCATTGCTCTTCCAGGTTAGGATATATGCTGTAGCTGGGATATGGGAACCCGCTGGGAAATCTTTTGTGGAGGTGAAGCTGAAATATTTTATCTGAGCAAGGGCTCAGCCTCCCTACCTTGGCAGTGATCAGACCAGGGCATAAATGGTGTTGCAAGGGTATATTTATGTGATCCAAGCCTATGGACGGGTGTGGAGTGATGGCTTCATTTGATAGGGCCAAGGTACATTATGCAAAACAAGTGCTGGGACCATTGGTGCATAAGGCACATCATGCATGTGGTGGGTTGGGTACAGCTTTGAGCCCATCTAACCCTGATCCTTGGACATGGGGGTTGATAGTTGGTTATGGCTTGGATGAAAAGGGTAGATATCTTTACAGCCATTTTATAAGTATGGGAGATGGGTTGAGGGGAGGATGAAGTTGATCGTTGGGGTTTAAGCTAGGGTATACTTTGGGTGTTAAGAATATGGGTTAATAAGGATCCAAGGCAGCAGGCTGTGACGTATTTTTAGTTGTATGGTATGTAAATGAATTTAGTGAACAACAGATGCAGGTTGGCTAAGCAGGATGGATTTCCATGATTGAAATGGGGCGGTTTGGAATAAAATTCAAGTTGAATTCGGGAATAGGGGATGTAGTGCTAAATGCTTTGGCAGGGGTTGATCAGTTATGCTTTTTCATTAGGGGCAGGAATGCTGGGTTTGGTGATGTGGTCCTAAGCATGAGCTCGCGTTTATCCCGATTTGGAGGCAGGGGTTTGCGTTATTTTTCGAGGTTAAGTGGAGGCTGGTTGAACTAGGAAATTATTAGAGGTTGCATGGACATGGAAAGTTTTAACGCAGATGCTTGGGTGAAGGGAGACTAAAAAGAGACAAAGCGAGTTGATGTATTGGCTGGCGAGGTGCATCAGAAAAGTTCTCAGTTGCATTGCGGTGGAATGTCGAATAATAGGCTGTGATCCGTGGACTTCGGATCGGGTTGTCTGGATAATAAAAGGCGGGGGGAGAGGGGATGGGTGGGTATGGCTCAGTGTAAGATTCACAATAAGCATAGCTTCAGCTTCTCTTCCATCATGCACAGGTTGGGGAGGCTTAGGCGGAGATCGACTGGGGCTCGGGATAGCTTTCTGAAAGGTGTTTGCGGCAGCGACGGCAAACTGGTCAGCAATTATTGGCGGACGGAGATTGCGGTTCTTCATGTCATCAACACGACGTGCCCTCGTTGCTTAAAAGAGGCAAAGGTCCTGGGCGATACCCTCAAAACTGAATTCATCGACATTCAGCTGGTGGCCATTGTCCAAGACGCTCCACAGCTTGGATCTTACCTATCGGGAGGGCTAAAGGACTGGCACCTTATCGTGGACCTCAATGGTGAGATTTCTAGACTTATCAACCTGCATTACCCCAGCCTTCATTCAACTTTTATCATTGCCCCTGGCGGCATCATGTTGGCCTCGTTTGAAGGCAACAACACAAAATCATTAGCTAGCCTCTCTAGCACTTTGGATATGGTCACTAATCACCCTTTGCTCGTTTAATAAACTCATTTACTTTACGAATAAAAATGAAAATTATTTATATTTCCTTAAATCATGACTTTAAATTCAATAACTCTCTTGTTTGGTTTTTAATTTACAAAATTCAAATATGTCTTTTAAAGCCAGGCGGATTAATTATTCGATCCAGTGATTCGATCCACTAAACTATGACCTACCTTGGCATATGCCAAAACTCTCAAGTATAATTTACAAACTTCAAACTTGATCACAATGACGTAATTAACGTCAAAAACAAGAAAATTGTAAGAAAAACGCATCTTTGTTTTTATTGCAAGAAATCCAACTTACAAAACTTTGCAAGCGCATCCAATTCCATAGAATCATCAAACAGCCAATAGCATCGTTCAGCCAACAATTTAGATCCCATATAACCTTTACCCCTGAAACTACAAGTCAAAAGTTGACTGGGTTTAAGCCGAAATCAGACCACGGAAACATCCTTTCACAGAAACGGAAGCTAAACTCCAATAATTATATTCCTAATCTGCTGAACTTTAGTGCCTCCAAACCAACTGCTCCACCACTCCGAGTGGCTCATAAATTCCCTGTAATACCCTACTCATCTGCCCTTTCAACAAAATTCGAAACCAACACGAATAAACATCTTATCAAACCTAAATTTAATAAGAACAACTGATTCCAAGCCAACCTTGCACCACAAAACATTGAATCAACCCCTTAAGCGTACATCACAGATAAAGATACTTCGGCTCAGCCCTGGCTAGCTTCCGGCTCTGGGCCGATACAATCAAGACGGCTTACCTAATATTTAAATATAATAAAACAGTTATTTGAATCGAACGGCCCAGGGCCAGAGATTGGCCGAAGCAGCAGCACCCATGTCAACATGGCACTGCCAACCGAAACCTGGATTTTGCCAAGGGGATCAACAGCCAAGTGAGCTCAATTAGCATTTCACTCTGTTTTTAGAGGGGTGGACCCAAAACCATGACACAAACCCTTGTCCTGACCCAGTTTTTCCTTTCCTTTTATCAACAAAGATCTATTTTTTTACCAAGCCAAAAGTGATGTAAAGTGCCAGCGGTGAACCCTTTTAAGCATCCCCCATTTCTAACAATAAAAGGTATCATCCTTACAACATAAAGTTATCTATTGCTTGCAGGATATTGTAGCAACATCTTCAATTACTCCTCTTGGGGAATCAACCCCCTGAGTGATTCACTGAATGAGTCACCAAATGGCTCACCAACTAATCATTAAGTCGGTGGCACTACCATCATCCAGCCATCTATTACAGGGATCAAACAATCCAGATCCTACGCAGTGTAGTGGTGAACTACAGAAACCCCCAAAATTGATGTAAGGGACCAAAGAACAGTTTATTTTGTTTGGAGCAAATCCACTTTTATAATGGTTGAATAGCGTTAACCAATTCAGTCAAATTCATTGAATTTGCCATTAACACTATCACACTCCCCTGCTAAACTAAGCGCGGTAGAGTTAAAGGCAACTTCCATTGACTGGTTGGGAGAAGCAGACACCTTCATTGACCTCAAGGTAGTAGTTAAAATTGGACCCCATGCAGTAAACTTGGAATGGGCCTGACCACTTAGTCTTGAACTTGGTGGAGTGGGAGTTCCCAAGCTGGGTCTTCATCTTGAGGACTAATTGGCCAACCTTGAAGATGGGGAGATGGTGTGGGATCTTTGCTTGGGCTCCTTTGACCTTAAGGGCCCTAGCTACTATATTTGCCTCTGTCTTGGCCTGTATGTTATCTCTGTGATCTCAAGCGGTGAGGTAGTTGGGCAGCAGGGACTTCTTGACTGCAGGTGGTTTGACTCTGAAGATGACCTCAAATGGGATAACATTGGTTAAGGTGTGTACTTTGGTGCAGTAGTTCCACAAGGCAGCAGGTAGGGTGTCCTCCCATAGAGATGGTTGATACTTGGTGCATTTCTCCAGGGTTTCAACTAAGGTCTTGTTAAACCTCTGTCAGTCCATTGCAGCGGGGGTTGTAGGCAGTAGCAAAACTTTGGGTGACATTGACTTTCTTCATGAGGTCAGCAATGAGTTGGTTTCAGAAATGGGACCCTTGGTCAGAAAGTAGAGTTGTGGGTGGGCCAAACTGGGGGATTATCTCCTTGTAGATAAACTTGGTGGTAGTTAGGGTGGAGTTATTGGGGCAGGCAACAGCCAGGGGCCAGCGGGAGTAGTACTCTATGGCTACTAGGATGTACTTGTTCCCATGCTTGGAAAGTGGTAGGGGTCCCAAGAAATCAACACCCCATAATTCAAAGATATTAGACACCCCAATGGGTACAATTGGTTTGGAATGGGCTGCATTCTTGCCAAAGCGCTGGCAGATCTGGCATCTCTGCAGATGGTTCACTGTGTCTACATACATTCCAGACCACCAGTAAGTAGCCTTGAGTCTCTCCAATGTGGCGTCCCTGCCAAAGTGGCCTGCACCCTCATGAGCTTCTTTGAGTATTGCAGCTCTGTCAGCAATCTTGGGTACCAGCCAAAGGCTACCATCCACCTTTTTAAAAATGGAGTCATTGGTCATGATAAAGTTGGTGCAGTCTTGGATGAACTGCTTGACTTCAGCAAGTGATTGAGGTGTGACCTTGCTGAGGGCCAACCCCCTGAATTGCTGGAGGTTGCTCTTATAGGAAGCAATCTCAGACAAGAGAGAGAACTTCCTGGATAGCTCATTGGCAACAACATTTTCCTTGCTGGGTACATGCTTAATGTCAAAGCTGGACTCAAGTAAGCCAAGGAACCAGCAAATGCGCCTACTGTTTATGCCCAGGTTACCAGCAATAAACTGTACAGCAAGGTTGTTGGTGGGGATGGTGCATGGGTAACCCAGGATGTAACCGCTGAATTTCTCAAGGGCACCAACCACAGCCAAAACCTCCCTGGCATAGATGCCATAGTTGTACTCCGCCATAAGAAACTTCTTTGACATGGATTCAATGGGTCTAAACACGCCATCCAATTCCTGGCACTGTGCAGCACCAATTGCATCTTTGCACGTGTCAGAGAAGGTGCAAAACATTTTGGTGAAGTCAGGGTAGACAAGGACCATATCAGATGACACAGTATCCTTTAGTTGCCTAAACACATCCTCCTCCTCAGGCCCCCAACTAAACTTATGCTTCTTGCATGTGAGATTAAAGAGAGGGTCAGCCATGTTACTATAATTAGGTATGAACTGCTGATAATAACCAACCAGGACCAAGAAGGACAGGACTTAGCTGGCATTGGTAGGGGTGGGCCATGCAGATATAGCAATAACCTTGTCAGGGTCAGGATGCTTGCCATTGGTATCAACAATGTGGCCAAGGAGTTTCAGCTCTTGCATGGCTAGTGTTGGGAATTTTGACCAGGCAATGATGCCAATTATGACAGAGCCCACAGATTGGGATTGCTACAACCGAATCCATAAATTAGTAGTATAAAATACAATGATACTAATTATGACGGAGCTCGCAGATATGAATTGCAGCTACCAAATAACATAAATTGATAGTATAAATCATATGCATATTGGATCAGCAGTAGCCTGCTGACCTGAACCTTAAATTAGCCAATGATAAGTGCCGCTGCGGCACTTAAGTGATACATGATTTGCCACCGCGTCACTTGGGAAAGGACACAGGCACTGCCTAGCAACTGATTAGGTGCCAAAGCGCCAAACTACTTTTACGTCAAGCGCTGCCGTGCCAACTGAAAATTATTGCAAGTGCTGCAGCACTGCCTGGCAAATATTACAGGGGCCAAGGCACCATTTTATTTTTACATCAAGCGCTGAGGCGTTGGGTTTGATTCCCCATAATCTCAAATTCCCATATTTATCACATTAATAAGCATTAAGCTTGCAGTATGTCAGGAAAGTAGGAAGTGATCCTGAAGAAACTAAATTATTCCATGCCAGCAAGGATCACCTGTGCTAGGTGAAGATATTCTGTTGGTTGACGTGCAATAAGTGCCAAACCTAGATCAATAATTACCCAAATTAGGGGGTGTTATAATGTGCTAGAAGACATTGCTAGAAGCCCAGGGATTAACCTTTGCGGAAGGTATAAGAAGAATGAATCACTCCCAATAAAAATAAGCTTTAATCTTGAACCGTCTTTGATATATCTTGAATCTGATTGACCTTTATCCTAATCTGTGAGTGCTTCTGCACAATCAGAAGCCATTGCTGAACAATAATCCTGGTTCCATTCAATCCTGGCTCTTCTGATACACTACTACTCATATCCTCACATATGACTGTATTCAAGCAAATGTCCCGTGCCCTATAATCTCAAATAATTGTGGCACTGTAATTCAAAAAGCGCGACAGCTAGTATGGTCTTCTCAGCATTGACACTAAGATTAGCATTCCTGATGCAGTCCAGGAAAATACAGAGGTGCGCCAAGTGTTCCTAAAAAGTCTTTGAGTAGATGGTAATGGCATCCAAGTACACAGTGACAAAATCCCCAATCAACCCATTGAAGACTTGGTTCATGATGCATTGAAAAGTTTTTGGTGCACCTTTAAGACCAAAATGCATGCAAGTGTATTTGTACTGACCCCACTTAGTTACAAATGCAGCCTTGGGTTGGTCCTCAGGGTGGAACAAAATATGATGGAAGCCACTGAATATATTGATGTTGGAAAACCACAGAGCGCCACCAAACAAAGCAAGGATGCCGGATATGCAAGGTAGAGGGTAGTTGTTGCTTATAGTCACTTTGTTGAGGGGGATGTAATTGATACACATTTATTGTTTACCCTCTTTCTTGGGCACAACAACCAAGGGGAAGGACCATGGTGACTTGCTAGGCTTAATAAGGCCTTGCTTCAGAAGCTTCTGGAGTTCATACTTGACAAAGTTCTCCTTGGAATGGGGTAGTTGGTAGAATCTGGATGCTATAGGACGGGCATCACCAGTGTCAATTTCATGCTCAAACCCTGATGCTTTGGGGAGGTTGTCAGAGTCCTCTACTATATTTTTAGAAAACCTGTCAACCACTGAATCCATCTGCACTCTTTGATCTGGGGACAATCAAGGATTATCAGGTATAGACCTGGCTACAGGCTCACATAAGAATTCCTCAGTGTGGGAACTATCAAAAGAGACACTAAGTGGGAATTCCTTGTCATTGCATTCCACAGTCCAACAATTTTTGATGTATCTTGTTGTGACCCCTAAGTTGCTCATGGTCTTTCAGCCAATAAGCAGTATATATTGCTTATGGTTGAAAATAGCTGTATCTATGGCCATCCAGACGCCTCCAAGCCACAGTGTAAGATGTACTGTGGTGCCCATGATTAAGCTCTTGCAACTGTTGGCTATGACAAATACCATATTAGAGGGTGCTACCATCACGTCAGGGAGCGTCTTCAGAAAGGAAAGTGAGATAATATTGCTATAAGTGCCACCATCAAGGATCATAAAAGTTTGTACAGCCATTAATAGTCCCTTTGGCTCTGGGTGCCCCTTTACCAGAAAGCAAGTGTTCCTCTCTGCAGTGTGGGACAAGGGCAGCAACAGCCTTAGTCAACTTTTGATAGAACTTTGGGCTTTTTCAAAGCAAATCCTCAAGGGAAATTTCTAAGACTAGTTTTTTTAGTATTGCAGGAGCAGATAACCCTACCTCAGGAGCCTTCACATTTTCTGAAACCTTAGGGCAAGGTCTGGGTAGTGCTGGCACTGCCCATTTCTTGTTGCCATCCAAGACTTGCTGATGAACTCTCTGGTTGAGAGCAGCAATACTTGCTTTAATATCAGAAATCTCTTTGGGAGTATTTGCTTCATCCATTGGTTGGTTAGAATTGTGGAGTGCTCCTGAGGGGGTGTCAACTTCCATAGGTGAGTTTAGGTAACCAAAATTTTCATTTTTACCAGGATGAGCATTTGGCATGCTCTCTGTCTTCATTGGTTCATTGAATAAAAATCCAGGACCACTGTGGGCTTCTGAATTAGTATCATGATAATCCCAGTCCAAATTTGTGTGGTTATTATTATTAAACCCATTTTGGTCAGTACCTGCCAAGTTACTAGAAGAGTTTGAATTTGAGGAGCTTGAACTTGTTTGGGTAAGCTCAAATGGTTCAGGAATAATGGCGCCATTTAAAGTGGGTATTGTGTTTTATGAGTTGAATTCAACATCAGGGGTGAAACTGTTAGGTAAAACCCCATCAAATTTGGCTGAATGTGCAACATTGGCCATTTTTGGGTTGATTTCAAATGGTTCTGAATATGACCCTGCTTTCAAATTTGAGTAGCTTTGATAATCTTCTTGGCTCTGCTTAAGGTAAGCAGTTGTCAGGAGCCTGGATTCATCTATTCCTGACAACAATAACAATGAATCACAAGTCTCACTAGGTTGTATGATCCCTCCTCCTATACTGGCTTCTTCTTCTTTAAGCCCTAGAAATGAATTGTTAGTTGGTAATAATCTGAAATTATTACCTGAAGTCATTCTTGATGAAAACCCAGAAATTTGGATTAAATCCACTATGGGGATAAAACCCAGGTCCTCTTGCCCACTCCTTGTCCACCTATTTGAAGTTAGTGATTCAAAATTGAGCTTAACTTTTGCCTTGCTCCAAATAGACCCCTGCAGCCAATCAAAGTTTACGCCCAGGGCTTCCCAATGAAAATCTGCTTTTGCTTCAAACATCCAGCCCCACAGCAACACTATAAGCTCCATACTTAACTTTAAACCTGTTAACAGTTGTTTATCTTCTTCTGGTGGTCAATTGCAACCAACAGAAGCCCCCAATCTGTTGCTTCTCCAACAGCTGGGGTAAATGTCACCTAGCTGTTTGAGATGGTTCAGCAGGGGCCATTGGTTCTATTTTTTGAAATAACCTCTTTTTTTAATTCAAGCCAAAGCTCCCCCCTGCCAATTTTCCTTCCCCAATTTCCCCAATATTTCTCCAATCCCCCTTGAAACTACAATTTAAACAGCTCTTGACAGCCTATATAAGGGTCCATCTGTCAGGGTGTTTGATTGTTCAGCTAATAAAGTCAATTTCTTCAAACCTAGTTGATTTTATTTTGCTTGTTTCCTTCTTGAAATCAAAAGCCATGATATTACCCAAGTCCTCCTGAGAGGAGCCATTTGGGTATAAATGGTTGGTTTGGTTGCTCCTGGTACAGGCCTTGGCAGCAAGTGTATCCCTTGGAACCAGAGCAGATTCTGGTTTGTCCACCTCTCCTTATCTTGATAAATTGTGGCGCCAAGTGATACCTGGCTTTTGGTACACCGCCACGCCCTTGTCATCAAACCCACCTATTACAGAGAAATAACATGTGATGGGCAACAGCCATCCTGCTAGACCTTCCTTATTCCATCCTTTGGCTTTGGCCTTCCTTCTTAGCTACCTAGGAGCCTACTTCCTCCTTGGTAGATTTATTCCCCCTCCTGGGGCAATATTGTTTGCTTGGGGAGCTCTTCCATATGGGAATGGTATCCATCCCCGTCGGTTCCTTGGTCACAGGTTTAAACCCTTCCGCAGCCATACACCTGCTTGGTGGTATGTTTCAAAGCAGATGGGTTCCTGATAGCAGTACTATCATTGCTGTTAACCTTACTGCTAATTTTAGTAGGAGGTCCTGAGAAGCCATGATCTCTGTTGTCTATTTGGCTAGAGTTGCTACAGCTGTTGATGACAAAAGATGAGTCATCATGGTTTGCACTAAAGTTTTCTGGGTCACCATTCATTTTAGGGAAGTTGAGAGCCAGGGCTGCATTGCCATGTGCTATTTCATTGGCTCCTGTTGCAGGGGCAAAGCCCATGCTTGCATGTAGGGCTCATGATTGGTTGTTGGGGCCAAGTAAAGATGAGTCATTTCTTTTACTGTTGATATTTTCTAGGTTGGCCCCAAGATTTGGGAATTCTGGGCAAAGGGGCATCAGAAGTACAGGCCCTCTCATTGGATGCTCCATCAGTAGCTTGGCTGGCATCTCTGCATGCCAATCCTGATTGGTTAGCCTTAGTATTCTTTTAAGAATGAGCCCCAGGTGAAGTAATTTCCTGAAGAAGGGCATTAGAGGGGCCAGGGCTGCTTGGTGGTGTGTTTGGTGCAGTCTTCCCTGTGACCATGTTGTAGCGGGTCTCTTCAGCAGCAAGAGCAGGGTTGTCAAAATCCAGTAGCTTTTCTAAAGGGGTGAATGGATTAGGGTGCTCTGGGTTCCAGCAGCTGTTGCAAACGTACAGGTGGGGTGGTGATGGAGAGCTGGGGGGGGAAAAGGGGGTTGAGGGTGGGGGGATTCACGGCAGCGGGGATGGGTGAATCCTGTAGTGGGTGCATACAGAAATGCTCAGGGGATGGTGCAGCTTCCCTATCAGTACACTTCATGGGTGGTGGGATATGCCCATGATCTGGGGATGGCCCACAAGAGCAAAATTTTCTGGGGTTGATCAATTTGAAGGGGAAATGGGGCCCATTTGGATCAACAATATAATCAGAATTGGATTTTTTATTCATTGCTTGGGGGTAGCAGAAGATGGATAGGGTACGTTTTTCTGCAGCAAAAGCCTGTTTGGCCATCATGATGTATAGAGGGTGTTGTCCAGGGTCAGGTCAATGGTGGTGGGGGCAACAGGAATTAGAATGATTGGGTTGCTTGCAAATGAAGCAGGGGCTGGTGCATGTCTTGGAAACATGGCCAACTTCACTACAATTATAGCAAGTGAGGTTGGCACTGGAGCGGGAAGGGTGCACAGGGGCCACAATCTTGAGCAAGGTACAAGGATTTAAACTTGTTGCTAAACTCCTTGAATTTGGCTTCCATAGTTTCAGAAAGAGCAGCCTCCTTCTTTGAATCAATCTTGAATGCAAAAGGGTTCCAAATGCTGGTGGCCTGGGTATCTTCATTCAATTCACGGCCAACATAGTTATCATATTGCTTATGTACAATACAGAATGCTTCATCCAGGGTGCTAGGTTCCTTTTCTTAGATAAGTGCAGTGTAAGGGGATGGAAGAGCATTTTCAAATATAGGTATCCCAATAAGCTTATGAAATTTTTCAATAGCTGCAGCTCAATCAGTGTCAGAAGTAGACTTGACATGCTGAGAGAGGACAGCATTAGCTGCGTCCTGAAAAGCAACAATGACGTCTTGCATGGAACTGAACTGAGTAATTTTGACTTTGTTGAGGCAGTGGTGTGCATTGGGTTCATGGCCAACAAACCACATACATGCTTTCTGTTTCTAGTCCTCCCAGTTGGAGAAGGTGATGTCTTGGTGCCAAAGGAGGGCCTTGTCACACAAGAAGGAGCCCACCTACTTCAACCAGGCAGCATTAGATAACCCAAAGTCCACACAGAAATCTTCAAAGGAGAAAATCCAAGCTTTATAACCTTCCCCCCTAAAGTGCCTCACATTCTGGGCAGCCCAAAACTTAATGGAAGAGGGCAGCTCAGAATAGGAGACCAAAGGGAGGTTCTTAGGGGGAGGTTTTGCAGCAGATAAAGAAGGAGTAGCCTCAGCAGGCTTAGAAACAACACCAGGGGGTGCCATCACAGCCGGCATAAAACAACAACAAGCAACAGAAAAATCCAAGTAGGGGAAAAGGCATGGCCTCCAAAATTTGTAGTGGTGAACTACAGAAAACCCTAAAATTAATGTAAGGGATCAAAGAACAGTTTATTTTGTTTGAAGCAAATCCACTTTTATAGTGGTTGAATAGCGTTAACTGATTCAGTTGAATTCATTGAATTTGCCATTGACACTATCATAGCAGAACACAACTTGAATAATCCTTGTGACTTAAGAGGAGCATTACTCAGATAAGCCCCATGACTTCCATGATGTACATGGACAGTATGTGGCTTTCCATGATACTATATATTATCCTATATTTATAGGATAATAAAGTATCATTATCTTCTTAATTTCCCCTTGATCTTGTTTATTATACTTCCTAGAAGTATATACTCAAAAGTGGTAGCACAGGTGGGTTATCCAAACCTACACAACTTGAAGGAGATACTCACCTCAAGAAAAGAACCCAGCAGATGCTACTCTCCACTGGCTGAACAAGATATGAAGAAGGATAGGAAATCCTCACATGATCCACCGTCTTCAATGATACCCTCACACCAACCAAATAGTACAATTTTCTCAGCACTTGCAGAGTCCTGAACCCACCCCCAGATCAAGCCACCCCAAAATACCCAACAGTGCAGTTCTGCACCTCTGTTTGGCTGAGATTGGGAGGGCTGGGCTGAGAAGCTGCCAACCTCTGGATCCAAAGCCCCCAGAACAAGTTCACACCCCCCTTCTACCCCAGCAACTCTGGCCATCCAGATCACCCTAAAAGTAACAGGTTCAGCCTCCCAATTCATGAGTGGCTGGTTCAAGAGAAATCCCAACCCCAGAAAAGGCCTGGAAGTGTCCAATATAGGCTTTCATAGTAAGGGGTTCTATCACGGGCTCTGAAGGGATGGTAAGTGGCCCAGCTGAGAGCATGTAACCTTATTGAAACTGTTGAAGGGCATGCTGCGGGTATGAGGGTAACTATGATGTGCCCAAGCAAAGTTAGCCAGGTGCTGTACTGGGATTTCTGGGATGTGCTCCCAATGCACAACAGATGTTGGGTTGGCATGGGCGGATGAAAACCCTCCCAGAAGTACTATTGGAGGGGACTGGGAGGATTGGGAACCTGATGGCTTAAAGATGAACATCTAGAAAAAGGGGTGCCCCTTGACCCAGGAGGACACCTGTCTGGATAGCGGGCAGGTTGAACCAGCAACCCTGACCTTCTCAGAAGAAGCTTCAAACCCAGGTCAACCAGATGTGTACTGATACTAAACCCAGAGAGAGGAGATGTCAAGAGGAGTACTTGGGTGGAACGCCCTGCCCTGCATCACAAGGCTTGTGCAGGGACCAGGATGTGGATCTGCTGTGTACTTGGGCCTGGCCAAGGGGCATGGCAGGGAATTCTAGCGGTAGGGTTGGGTATGCACTAAGCCAGAGGTTAGCCTTCAGGGATGAGTGGGGGATCTAATGCAAGGCCATGGAAAAGATAAATATCAAAAATCTCTTCCAGTCAAGACTAGGGAGATGGTGTTGAAGTACAAAAGTAAACACAAAGAGAAAAAATAGAGCTTAATTTTTATTAGGTTTCTAAATGGTTCTTATACAGTAGCTGTTTATCATAAAATGATAGAAAGACAGGTAGATCACTGGCCACTCTCATAGGTGATTTGAGGATCATCATGTCATCAGAAAGAATTTAAATGAGTCATTTGCCCAAGTTGGATCAAATCCCATTTCAAGTCAAGAAAGGGACCTGAAGGATTTTGCACTCAAAATGCAACTATGCTAAAGGCAAAATCAAAATAGCAGGGATATTGTGGTTTACAACAAATACCAAATGGGGCTATTTATCAGGTGATAGCAATATAATTTTCATCAGCTATGACTTCATTTTTAATCCATTAGGGATTAGTAGTTAACTCAAACTTGTTCAAAAAATGTTGTTGATCAAGGTTCAATCTGCAATAGATTATAATAGGGCTGAGTGTTGTGTTTGACTCTTGGGGACAACATACAAGAGGACACAGCGGGAAACCTTTATTACAGAAGGGTTGAGGTTTGAAGCTAGCCTTGGGGTAGCCTTCAGGATAAAATTAAGGGGATTTACCTTAATTTCCTGGAACAAAAGAAGAGAGCTTTCCTTTTGGCAAAAAGAAAAGGAATAAGCTTGAAGAATATGAAAGCCAGAACAAATGTGGATAAGCTTAACCTTATTTAGGGAAGAGATTCTACTTAAATAGTAGAATAAGAGCATGGATTTTTCAATAGGCAGAAAGCATGGCTGATGGGGTTGACTGGGAAGGACTTGTACCAGGATCATAATGGTGAAGGTAGCACAATCCATAATGAGTGGATATTGATGTCAACTCCATCTACAGAAAGGGGGCAGCTATTGAATTTGAAGGCAAAACCAACCAAGTCATCACAAGTATTGCAATTTGCAGGCTATATTGAAATAGCATGGATAGCACAATTTACAACACTGAGCTATTGTAACTTCAAAAACAGAAAGTTTAGGAAATCAATTTATTTGGGTGCCAAGTAATGGTGTAGAGCTCAGGGTTGCTGTACAGCACCTGAAATATAGGGCACTGGTCAACGTTTCCAAGTCAGTATTCCTTGTTGGAAGGGTCTGGTTGGGGTTAGGGAGAGCAATAAACAAGCCAAGCTCTTCCCAAGCTTTCCCTTGTCATGTTTACTTTGGTTGATGGTGACTCAAAGTGTATTTTATGAATGACATTTCAATACTTGTATTGAAAACACAAGATATGAGCCCCAGTCCTCTAAAGGCAGATCAGCCCCCCAGGATGGCCCAGGGCCCGCTGACCTGTTAACTCATAGATTAAAATTGTTAAATTATCCCACAACCTTTGGCTTAATAATGAAAATCCCTGAATAGTTGCCAGATTGCTGCCAAACTAGTGCCACTGAAGGCCCATACCTGCTCAGGAGACGTGGCCTTCCTAAAGGAGGTTGGTAAAGGACCTACTACCAGCCCTGCCAACAAGTATCAGCTGTCTCCAGTCTTCAGTCCAGAAAGAGTATTGCAATTGGCCAGCTCAGGTGACATGGTGAACAACAGCGGCAAAATTAAGCATTGTCACTCCTGTTTACCAGAGAAAAACACCGGATCGTCAAACCGGGCCACTGAGGGCCCAGCCTCGCAGGGGGGGCGACCCCTCGCCCGTCGCCTCGCCACCAGTCCCCAGTCCAAAAATGGGGCGCCGCCGGGGAACAGCAGAAGCATTGCCACTCTGTTTGCCAGAGCAAACCCAACCAGGACCTGCTGCTCTCAAGACTCTAAGCCAAGATCCATGCCCTGCTGGCAAACTGCCCATAGACCTGAAGTCTGCAAAAAGAAAAGAAGCAAAATAACATGGTATAAGAATGATGGCGGTGTGATGATAACCACATTGTCATTTTTGATAATGAAGTTTTATTAACCTTTGGTTCAAACAAATCCTACCCTATCTAGTCTTAGTGATATTTAATCTCAAATCTGGCCAAGTAGATAATCAGGCCACCACCCCCTCCAGAGACCGACCTGCTAACCCGCCCAAGGCACTATACTGCCCCTCTGGAGCCCCCTTTGGACCTGTGCATCTTACTGAATACCCGCCCAACCCTGCCTACTTGGAGTACAGCTTGGAGACCATTCTCATTGATGACCCCTTGGCCAGAACTATAGAGACTGAATACATAGGACATGAAGGAAAGAGGATTGAGGTACCGCCTTTATTGTTCAAAGACAAGTACAATTATCTTCCAGCATACTTTGTCCCCATGACTCTGCCTTAAACCCCAAGACCAGAGCGCCCAATAGAACCCCCTGCTACTGCTGAGACCACGTCCACTCAACTGTTTGGAGTACTCAACATTACTTTGACAGGATTGGTGGATTCCATGGTCCCTAACACTGGACCCTGGTCTTTAATTGGACAATCTGTATATTACATTATGAAGTTAGCACCCATTTTATGGTGGGCTTTACCCACTGACTCAGCCACACCCCACCCCAAGCTGCCTAATGCCTTTACCTATGTCTGGCTTCCTGAAAGTGTGTGTGACTATACTGTCCATTTTTCCCATTACTAAGGGTGTTTAATTCTTGAGGGTTGTGGTTAATGTCAGGCAAAGGGTGGTTGGCACGTCCAGAGGTGTTAAGGCCCTTGGGTCTCTCTCCTTTTCCAGCATGGGCTTTGTGAATTGCATTGAAAGTCTGGTCTGCCTTCTCCTTCCCACATTAAAAGCTCTGCAGGCTGGTTACTTGAAAAGGGTTGGCATGTTGCGCTGCATGAGACTTAAGGGAGCCATAGTGCATGTGGTGGGTGGCAGAGAAGCAAAGACCATGCCAGAGGGAGAACATATGGGCACCTCTTCATAGGCTCTTGTCAATTCCTTTGCTGTACCAGTTTGCATCATATTTTTGACTTGGTGGATGATCATAAGCAATGCACCCTTCATTAAAAATCTGGCAAGAAAGTCCCTCTTGAAGTTATCTGTCAGGAAGCCAGGCATAGGTAGATGCATTGGTTGGCTTGGGACAGAATACAGCCAGAGGGTAATGCCCACCATAGGATGGGTGCTAACTTGATAATATAGGATACAGATTGCCCAAGCAAAGACCAGGGCCCTGAATTGGGCACCATAGTGTCTACCATTCCCATCAAAGTAATGTAGAGTACTCCAAATAGTTGGGTGGACGTAGTCTCAGCTGCAGTGGGGGTCTCCATTGGGCAGTTGGGTCACGGGGTTGAGGGTGGAGTCATGGGAACAAAGTAGGCAGGAAGATAATTGTACTTGTCTTTGAACAATAAGGGTGGCACCTCAATCCTCTTTCCTTCACGTCCTATGTATTCAGTCTCTCTAGTCCTTGCCAAGGGATCCACAATGAGGATGGTCTCCAAGTTGTACTCCGCGTAGGCGGGGTTGGGCGGGTATTTGGTAAAATGCACAGGTCTAAAGGGGGCTCCTGGGGGACAGTATAGTGCCTGGGGAGGGTCGGCAGGTTGGTCTCCAGAGGGGGTGGTTGCCTGATGGTCTACTTGGCCAGAGTTAAGATGGAAGATCACTAAGACTAGAGAAGATAAGATTTGTTTGGACCAAAGGTTCATAAAACTTTATTATCAAAAATGAAAATATGGTCATCACCATACTGCCGGGGCTTTTATACCATGGGTTTTTGCTTCTTCAATTTTTGCAGGGTTCAGGTTTGCAGACAAGGCACTGGCAGGGCATGGATCTTGGCTTAGAGTCTTGAGGGCAGCAGATCCAGGTTGTGCCTGCTCTGGTGAATAGAAGTGGCAATGCTTTGTTACGTTGCTACTGTTCACCACGTCACCTGAGTAGTTCAATTGTACTACCCATTCTGGACAGAAGACTGGCAGCTGCTGGTGGTCATTGGCAGAGTTAACAGTAGGTTTTGTTTTAACCTACTTAAGGCAAGCTACAACCTCTGCATAGGTCTGGAGCTTTGGTGGCACAAGGTTGGCAGCAATCTGGTGACTATTTGGGGAATTGTCCTTGGGAGACTGGTGGGTCTCAGAGTAACTCATGTCAACTCAGGTTTGCAATTTAACAAGTTGGCGGGTTCCTGTCCACTTTGGAAGACTCGAGTAGTCTTTGGAGGGTTGGGGTTCAATTCCAGGGTCTCCAGTGTTGATTTCAAACCTCCAGTATTGATGCTTGACAGGTTGGCAGGTTTCTGTTCCCCCTGTTTGGGGTCATCTATCTCTGGTGGTCCAGGGTTTGACCCAACTGGCAGTTGGGCGGTTTCCTGTCCACTCTGGTCAACATAAGGCTTTCCCTGAGACTCAGGGTTCAATTCCCAGGTTTTCAATACAAGTATTGAAATGTCATTCATGACATTATCCCAGTCTTTTTATGTATACTCTTTATGCCACTTGTTAAACCAGGATCCTGCATAGTGGGTCAGTCAGATAGAAATTTATGCAAACCTGAAACAGACTGGGAGTCACATCTTCATTTGTTTGTTTTGGGAAGTCTTGAACCCAGCTCAGTGTTGGTGTTATTTTCTCTAGAAAATGGCTATAAGCCTGTCTGCAAAGTTGGTGAGCCCTGTGTGATGGTATGATGCTCTTGTTGCTGACTCAAGGTGTGGAGGAAGGGTTCTGGAAGAGACCTTGGGTAGATAGAGCCTTGAAGGCAGGGACTGGGATCATCTTGTTCTGATAAATGTCATGTTCTTTTGGTATTTTAGTCCCTGGTGTGTAGGGAACCCAATCCAGGGGGAGCCCTGGTATGGTTATTTTGTAGATTTGTTGATCACAGCAAGTATGGGCAACCAGGGGAAAGCAAAGAGGGATATGATGGAGAACCTACCTGTGGTACCAAAGTTATAACTGTGCTGTATTAGCAGAGTAACAAGGGGGAATGTTTAGAAACTAGATAATAATACTTATTGAGATATTGGGGTTATATAGTTGCAGTGATTGCTTAAGAGGAACAATATTCCCACGGATCAGTTATTTATATGGTTAGAGGGATGGCTTATTCCTACTATTTCACAAAGTGCTGGATTGAATTGCCACTTGATTGGGATTGGTATCAGATCTTGTTTCCAGGTTTGGAAATCTGAGTTGACTTCTGCATTAGGCTTTGAGGGCCAGGATAGTCAAGCTGTGTTGTGATATGAGGCACGGCACAGAGTCACAACAGGAAATCCCAACCTTAGGATTGGATTTGTACTAAGTATCGAGTTAGAATGGCAGGGAAGGCTATTCAATTACCTTGTGGCGCTGATTGAATAATATCTGCTAGACGTGGCTAGAGAGGCACCAAAGTACGTGAAGACACAAATATAAAAATGTGAATAGAACTTAAATTTTTTGGGTATAAAGATTGAGAATATATACTGTGTAGCTTTACCACAAAGCAGTAAATGAACGGTAGGATCACTTGCCACAAGCATGAGTGGGGCAAGTGAGTTGCGCAAAATCAGGAAAAAAATTGAATTTCCCAATTTAGAGCCAGACTCATTTTGAAGCGCAAAAGCAAAAGAAAGAGATTTGTCCTCAAAATAACCCATCAAAGGCAAAGTTGAAACATGGTGAATGGCAGCGTTCACAACATTGCCCCCCCTCTAGATTGGCCTTAGGGGGTGGTACTTGCAGAGAAACTTGGCATGCACACAGGCAAACGGTCAACCACTAGAGAGGAGTTTTACAGTATACTCTGATCCTTGCTTGAAGGTCACTTCCAAGGGCCTAATCCACAACAAGTCTAGTTTATGAGCACATTCTCCTACTCTATGCTGATAGTAAAGAATGTGGTCCCCAATGTTGAACTCAGGCAAGAGAGATTGTCCAGCATTGCAGGAGAGAGCTCAAGCATCTTGGTCTTATATGCGGACGTGTAGGCAAAGGCCTGAATATCAATGATTTGGTTGAATAGATATTTGATATGGTCATCAGGGTTCATGGCATTATCAGAGGAGAGTAGGGGTCCCCCAAGAGGGACGGAGTGGTGGCTTCACAACCATGCAGCATAACAAAAGGGGAATACCCAGTGACAAATGCTTGCTAAGGCAATAGGCAAAGAGAGCAGCGGGTAAGTATAGATCCCAGTTGGCAGTGTCAGAGTAAGTGAGTTTTCTCATGATAGAAACCAGAGTTGAATTTGCACGCTCAACCTTCCCATTGGTGGAGGGATTATAGGGAGCATAGAAAGACAGGTGAGAGCCCAAGGCTTCAACAACAGAGGTCACTAACTTGGCGTTGAAGTTAGTACCATTGTCAGACAACAACACTTGAGGACAACCATGGCAAAAGAATACATCTTGTAGCAGAAAGGCAGTGGTTGTTTTGGCAGTGATGTCTTTAGTAAGACAAGCTTCTACCCACTTGCTAAAATGATCAACAGCAATTAGGATAAAGCAGCAACCAGAGCGGGAGCAAGGGAGAGGTCCTACAGTGTCAATACTGACAGTGTGAAAGGCGTGTTGTAGGGGGACTAGATTGAACATGTGAGCGGCAACCCAAGGTTGTTGGAGCTAGCAATCATGGCAACTAGCAATAACATCTGGAATCAGCAGGCAAAGAATTTCCCAGAAGTAGTTCTTCTGGAGCCAGGCATAAGTCTTGGCAATGCCTCTGTGTCCTGTCTCTTTATAAGCTTGGAGGACCACCAAAAGGCAAAGACTAGGCCTTACATAAGGCAAGTAGTGGTCTTGTACTTTCTTGAAAGCTGATTGTCACAAATGAGTGTGTCTTCAGATAATTTGGAAAGGGCAACTCAAACTTCTTCTGTCTCATTCTCCCATGAAGAAGGATATCTAAATAGTTCATACAGCCTGTTAGCCTCAGTGTCAGGAAGCCAGTCATAGGTAGGGGCATTGGGCGGCTTGGGATGGGGTTGGACCAAGATGGCGGGTAAAGCCCACCATAGAATGGGTGCTAACTTGATAATGTAAGACATGGATTGCCCAATTAAGGACCAGGGTCCAGAGATAGGGACCATGGAATCCACCATTCCTGTCAAAGTGGTATAGAGTACTCCAAACAGTTGGATGGACATAGTCTCAGCTGCGGTGGTAGGTCTCCAGTGGGAAATCTGGTCTTGCAGGGTTAATGGCGGAGTCATGGGAACAAAGTAGGCAGGCAGATAATTGTACTTGTCTTTGAACAATAAGGGCGGCACCTTGATCCTCTTTCCTTCACATCCTATGTAATTAGTTTCTCTAGTCCTTGCCAAGGAATCAGCAATGAGGATGGTCTCCAAGTTGAACTCCGCGTAGGCAGGGTTAGGCAGGTATTTGGTAAAATGCACAGGTCTAAAGGGGGCTCCTGGGGAACGTTATAGTGCCTGGGAAGGGTCAGTAGGTTGGTCTCCAGAGGGGGCGGTGTCCTGATGGTCTACTTGGCCAGAGTTAAGATGGAAGGTCACTAAGACTAGATAAGGTAAGATTTGTACAAACCAAAGGTTCATAAAACTTCATTATCAAAAATGACAATGTGGTCATCACCACACTGCCAGCATTCTTATACCATGTGGTTTTGCTTCTTCTCTTTTTGCAGGCTTCAGGTCCATGGGCGTTTTGCCGGTGGGGCATGGATCTTGGCTTAGGGTCTGGAGAGCATCTGGTCCTGGTTGGGTACACTCTGGCAACCAGAAGTGGCAATGCTTAATTTTGCTGCTTTGGTTCATCACTTCACCTGAGCAGGCTAATTGCATTCCCCTTTCCGGACTGGGGACTAGCAACAGTTGGTGCTTATTGGCAGAGCTAGTAGGGAGTCCCACCCAAGGCACAGCTTCTGAGTAGGTCTGGGCCCTCAGTGGCACCAATTTGGCGGGTCTTGGCTGGACTGGATCTGGGAAACAGAAGTGGCAATGTTTTGTTTTGCTGCTGTTGTTCACCATGTCACCTGAGCTGGCCAATTGCAATACTTTTTCTGGACTGGAGACTGGCAGCAGCTGGGGTTTGTTGGCAGGGATAGTAGTAGGTCCTTCCCCAACCTCCTTTAGGCAGACCACATCTCCTGCGTAGGTATGGGTCTTCAGTGGCACTGGTTTAGCGGCAATCTGGCAACCATTCAGGGAATCCTCAGTAGTAGGCTGGCAGGTCACAGAGTAATTTAGCGGTTTGAGCCTGTTACTTAACGGATTGGCGGGTCCTGGACTGTCCTGGGGGGGTCAATCTGCCTTCAGGGAACTGGGGTTCAACTCTTGGGTTTTCAATACAAGTATTGAAATATCATTCATGACACTCAGCAGGGTGTAGAGCAAGGATGGGCATTCTGGACAGTCCATCAGCATTCTGATTCTGAATCCTGGGGCAATGCAGCACAGTGAAGTTATACCCTTGCAGGCGGAGAGCCCATCTAGCTTGTTGTCCTTCTGGTTCCTTAAGTTGTTGTAACCGTTTGAGCAAAGCGTGGTCAGTAACCACCGTGAAATGGGTGCCATACATGTAATGATGTAACTGCTTGATGGCATGCAGCACAGCAGGGCACTCTTTCTCAGTCACACTGTAATTTTTCTCATGCTTATTCAGGACACAAGAGGTATAAGCTACAGGGTGATCCACACCTTCATCATCCTATT